>JAOWCC010001210.1:2261340-2538841 GCA_030867875.1 Actinernus sp. WN-2022
AGTAATACATCTGATCGTACAATCAGATGCCATGAAAAGGTACTAAGGGAGTGGTCATTATTTATGGTAGGGGGGTCAGTTAAATCATTGGGGGGGGGGGGGTGCAAAAAAAGTTTTAAGTGCTTGTTGGGGTCATTAAAGTTTTTTACCTCCACCCTTGGGGGAAGGGGGAGGGGGCACAAAAAGTTTTTAAGACTGACTTCCCCCATTTACCAACCCCCCTCCACCACCCATAAATACTGACCTCTCCCTAAAGTGACAGAGACAAATCCATCTATTCAAACTGATTTGAATTCATACTATTAAATTCTTCTCTATTTTTATACCATGCAGCCAAAAGGGATGTAGATGCACGGAATACTCCCAATCCCCTTCTATTGGCATAAGGATCCAGTCCCCACTCCTCCCTGTTATGTACATTTGTGAGATTTCAGGGTGATTACCTGTGTGAAATACCGCTGAAGAATGCAGGCACAAAGATAGCTTGCAGATCTGTTGGTAAATTAACAATAGCATGTTTTCAATTCTCCCTTCAATTGAGTGACAGCTGTACTCAGGGGTTCTCAGTTGATTCAGTGTCCATCAGTCTCACCCTCGGAGCAGTCAGGTGCCCATTACCAGGAGCATCCATCTTTATGATTTCTGTTTACATGTAATGCCAGTCAAATCACAATTACCCTATATCATTATGACGTCACGGCTTGTTTATGAGGGGGACAGAATCAACTTGAACAATAGAGTTTTGAACTAAATCTGCTCTGCTAAGGAAAATTTAACTTCAAATTGTCTGGTTTCCAGATATCAGCTGTATCAATGTTTATCCCACAATATTTACCTTATTTGGTGGCTGTTACCGCTATTCTACGTTCTACAAAATGCATTTGATAGCGATTTCCTTTGTGTTGTTGCTGTTTTGTCCCCCTCCCACGACCGTGATCCTTAGCGTTTAAACAATAGATTGTTTTGATTTGACGTCATAATGATATAGGTCAATTGCCTTGAATGAATAATTATTATTTCATTACACTGTTCATTCTAAAGCATTGTATACATAGTTTGAGTAGACTGTTCATTCTAAAGCAAATATTGTATTCATAGTTTGTACAGACCTTCAGTGGGGGCAAAAGTTCTTGAAACACCCCTTCCTCATTTCAATGTTGGATGCAAAAGAAGTGTACTACCAGTATATTATTATTTAGTAACTGCGCACTTGTAATCAACATTTAACATGGCTGTGACAATGCAAAAGTCTCTACAATCATTAGATCACTGATTTGGTTACATTAGCATTATTTATGCATAAAAATGAAAAAAAAATATATGCATCCTCAATTATTACAAGGATATGAAACTACCCAATTGACCAGGGGAAAAATCAAGTCTTGTCTCACTGGCGACGTCAAGCGAAGACAATGGTTGTAAAGCAAGAGTAAGACCTGCCAAACTGACCATGTACACAATCATGTAGCTACATGTAACAAGCTATAACAGACACCAACAATAATTAAGTACTACAATTCTGACAAACTTTGATTTCAGTCTGCTCAGAGGCTCACTATTTTTGGTTTTAGGACTCATTATTGTTGGTCTGCAACTCATATTGCAATTTGTAACAAAATTACTGTTAGATGGAGATCAAAGTAGAAACTCTCCTTACCTCACAAGTCTAAAGAACCTTACAAAGTTGTTACTGTTAAGAGCATGGAAGATACTCGTGGCAAACTTAACAATGGCAGATGTCTGTACTTCCTCTCGATACTGGACTGCTTGTCTGAACAAACAATACAAAAAAACATAACAATAAGAACATCATACAGGTAACGGTATTAACTAAAAACTGTTTAGCACCTTTTGAGATTACAAACTATTGAGGCATTGACCAACAACTCATTCAAGTATGTGTACCAACCTCAGAATGTCACCTTCATTGAGATTCATTAGAATGTCGTAAGCACGGAATTCAGCCTCGCAGGGACAGGTAATGCTCTGAGATAATAAAACAAGAACAAACAGCATTAAACATGGTATCAAAGTATTAATGTGTTATAGTGTTGTATGCCGGTTAGACTTCACTGTTCTGTAGGTCGTATCCTATTGGACTTCACTGATAAAGAATCCCATTGTTTTAGGGTTAGGGTTTGTATTGTTTTAGGGGTATGCTATTGTTTGGGAACCAATAACATTTCAGGTTGCAAACGGTGAAGTCTGCCCCTTGTATGCACCCGCAGTGGTTATTTGCAGAAATTAGCATAATAAAGTCATGTAGTGGACCCCCCAAAAAAAATGAATTCACCAGACTTTCAGCTACAACAATCCATTTCACTCTGGGAATATTGCTTGTCGTTTGCCACAAAATTCAAGCATATTTAGTGTGTGTCCATGTCTTGTTTGCTTCGTTCTTTCAGCTGCTAGGAAAGCGAAATGTTCTACGGCTGTTAAAACAGTACATGCGTGACTTCATAGTTGTTTGTAGTTTCAAAACAGCTACCACAGAACACACAGGCTGGACCACTTTTCAAGCTAAGTTTTGTGCCAGGCCAGTAGCCAAAGAGGTTACAACACAATACAGAACGCAGTTCTTTTCAAAGTAGACTACGGAGGCTTGCTTGTTTGCGTGGGTATGAATTATGAAAATATATCGAACCAGTCTTGACAGTTGTAGGACATTTTTCTTTCCTACCTGCTGAAAGAATGAATCAAACAAACCACCGACAGTGCTGAATATGCTCAACTTTCATGGTTGTTCATGACCGTGACCACTGCCGAACAAATGAGCAGCCTCAGTAGTTATATAGCAAAGTAGTAGCAATGTTTATTGTAGTCAAACTCAGGTTGAACCTTTGCATATGAGAGAGATGACACGAGTCTGATGTGAATTATTGTGGGGCACAATCAATCTCTCCTGTCATTCACTTTAATCGGTTATCAGCTGATGCATCTTGTCTTTTCTTAACCAATAGCTTTGACCTGCATTATATGAATGTGCCTAAAAAAATCTAAGCCAAGATTGTATTTGAGCATGTAACTGGTTCAAATGTCGTCACTATATGAATGTGCCTTTAAAGATTCATATATTTTATTGGTCAATAGCAGTTCCTTTACAAGAATCATAAGGTTAGAAAGTAGTTACAACAACAACAATGTTTTATTGTACTTCTTCTTGGTTACATCTGTAAAAGACCAAAGCAAGTTCAATATTTGACATTTTTTTAGTAGACGATAGAATATAAATAAAAATAAAAATAAATGACACTGACTGCATTTTAAGACTCTGGCGGCTGCCTAGCAGCACCAAAGTAATAACCTTCTCGTAAAGCTTAAAAAAAATGGAAAGAATTGATATTGGTCTATAGTTATTCATACTTTTTTTGTCACCTTTTTAAAAAAATGGTAATACTTTAGCAATCTTAAGATACATTAGGCAGGAAAAACTACTGATGTAATAGACAAATTAATCACATATGCCAGGGATTTGTAATGAATACAATGTACATGTGTTTTGGTATACATTGTAGCTCTGAGTGTTGTGCTGTACCTGTGTTTTGTAGAGGTCATCATAAAACTGTTTCAGTGTCTGTAAACACTTGGTGAGGTTCTCTGTATTGATTCTTGGATCAAATGCAATGATTTCTTCCTCACAGAGATGATGGGCACAGAAGATGTGGAATCTAAACAACACATTAACTGTTTAATAGGTTGCATCATGGATGTGGTGTTAGCAAGTTCTACTGAGACTGTACAATGTAAAGTCGATATATAGATACAATCATAACTTCATTCTAAACTTACTTAGATTTTTCTCTGAAAAAAAACAAACATTTATTTTAGTAATCTCATTAATCAAATGTCAACAAAATTATTTGTTCTCAGAAACCATTAATTTTTCTTCTCAAGACTGCAGTGCATATTTCCTTATCACAAGTAGTTTATTGTTTATTTACTATACAACTACAGGACTCGAAATAGAAACAAAATAATTATGACCTGGCATTTCATTATTTTGACAGGCTATTGAGTGGTTGAAATCATTGCCATGCATATTTTCACCTGCTATTCCTGAAATTTGGCCTGTTTTTTTTTCATGGCAGGTTGCTACAGTCAAAGCCCAAAACTTTTTCACGATATTGCTGCTCAGCAATTGCTGTAAAAACAGCAATTGCTGTAGTTGACATTTAGCGATATTGCTGTTTCCCAAAAACGATATTGCTGTTTCTCAAAAACGATATTGCTGTTTCCCAAAAACGATATTGCTGTTTCCCAAAAAACGATATATCGTTTTGCTGTTAATGAAACAGCAATTGCTGCACAGCAATTTGCTGTTTAGAATGTACAGACATCGAAGAACGGAAGGGTAATAAACGAAAGGAATGCGTTACTATAAATCGCACATCCCAACTACGGAAGTGTTCAATTTTGTAAACGTAAAACCACCAATTATGAGGCACGAATAATTAGTATTTATGTTGAGACAAGAAAAGGTCATTCATAAAACTGGGCTGGTTCAATGACAATAGGATACTGTTTCAGAGTATCAGATTCCTATCTGGGATATAAATAGGAAGATCTCTCAGTAGAAGTCCTCTCCTAACTGCTAGCCGTTATAGCGTTAACATCTCAGCATTTCTAAAGTTAAAATCTGCATACCAGGCAAGTGACTTTCATTTTTCTGGTTTATTTCTTCTGGATTCTTGTTAATTATCACCGCAGTTTTGTTTAACTTGTTTTCGGGCCTGTCTTTGAATAACTTTCAAATGATGTATGGCCACACCACGTGTATTCATTTCTTGGTCAGTCCTTTATTCGTAGACTTGAATTATGTTCTGAATTACCGAACATTTTTCGTTTTAAATTTGCTAATATGCATCTTTTGGAATTGGCAGGCGAACCGCTAGCAAGGTAATGGCTCTTGATTTACATGTGGTGCGGTCCATCAAGCCCGATATTGTTCCGTCGCTTCGCTAGCGTTTAAAAAACAAATCAATAGGCTGGGAGGTTGGGGCAATATAGAACTTGAGAGCGTGCAGTTCAAAATGTTTTGAACAGCAGCCCAGAATGTCCATTCTATTTTACCTAGGCATTTAACCGAGTTAGGATTGTCTAAGTTTTATAGGATTTTGAAGGGCGGTGATATCAATAAGTCTTAACCTTCTCTAATGATTTGCCAAATTGCTTTAGATCTGACACGACTTTACTTTACAGTTTGAATCGAAGCCGGTTAAAGTCTATGGACTGTAAGCAATAACTCCGTGTCCTTTGAGTGCTGTAATATCAACGTTGCGTGCAATGCCTTGCCGGCACCATAATTGCCGCTCGTAACACATGTTATCAGCTAGCTGGGACCAGCTGTGTCACGGAGTAATTACATGTAGTGCGTTATTTTGGCGGCTATCTTTGTATAGTGCGCTCATTGCACTCAGACCGTTTATAGGACTGAATATGTCCTGTTATTGTCCTAGCTTTTTA
This sequence comes from Actinernus sp. WN-2022, assembly GCA_030867875.1. Taxonomy (NCBI): domain Eukaryota; kingdom Metazoa; phylum Cnidaria; class Anthozoa; order Actiniaria; family Actinernidae; genus Actinernus; species Actinernus sp. WN-2022. The sequence continues at coordinate 2,266,804 of JAOWCC010001210.1, forward strand.
ACCGTGCTTCCTTTAAAATTTGTCAGGCTCCTCTGGGTATAATGTTCGACCGCTTTGGTTCGAGTATATTATTTTGGCGTTCTATCGAGTTACTCGTGCACTAGTCTGGTGTTGTTACCATTGTCAAATTCCTTCCTAATTTGTAATCCGATTTCATTCAGGTTTCCGGTGTTTTTTCCTGTAGCAAGTAGGAACAATCACAGAACAGTTTGGCAGTCGAAGCCAAACATGTTCTTAGCTTAGGGAGCGTTTCGAAAGATTCCTTGTTCTTTTCGAACTCTCCAAAATCCTTTACCTCAAAGACGGCGTTCATTTGAACGAGAAAGAGTCTTCCAGAGGCGCGGTATTGAAATCCCTGTCTCAATTGCGAAACATGCATGCATGTAAACCCTAACCTAAATTGTCACACTTCTCGAGGTTCGACTTTATTTTTACACCGTAATGGTGGGAGCCGGTTGAAATCTAGTATTTGTCATGAATATATATGGCCTTTGAGTGCTGCTATGAACGTGGCGTGCAATGTCATAATTTGGCGGTGTATAGGGGCGTCGTTTTATACGACAGGCCGGCGCCGCATAAGAGCATGCCGCTTATTACACGTTTATCAGCCGGGTTCATTTGACAAGTGACGGTGTAATTAGTGTGTTACTTTGGCGGCTATCTTGTATAGTGTGCTCAATACACTTAGACCGATTATAGGAATGAATATGTCCTTTGATTCACCTAGATATTTCACCGTGCTTCATATAAAAGTTGTCAGGCCCCATGTACTTTTATTTGTTGGCCAATCGACCTCACGTGAGAAGTTACATACATTGTAGTATCACTTGGCTTTGGTTTAGTTGTTACCTGTACAGTTAACACAGGTAGTCATGAGACAGTGGTTTTTACTCCGCAGGCGTTATTTCTTAATTAGTTTCAATTTTCTGGCGACAATGGCATTGGTGATTCGGTTCTCCTAATGCTTAATTTTGACATCTTCGTTGCTTAAGTGTATATTTTTCAAATAGGTTATAATTATACAATATATTTTCATGTATATTTAAAGTAGTAATAGCTAGGTTATGCGTTTGGTTTTCATTATTATTATTCTTACGAATATTATTCCAGTGGTAATACTGCTACTCGGTAATATTAATTACTACCGTTATTGCGTTCTGCTCTTACTATTTCTACCACTATTATCACTGGTTTTACTATTACTACTATTCTAGTCCAGTGCTTTGTGCCTTTTACAGGCTATATATGCTTATCAGGCTATCTATTGCTACCTGCAGTGCATGGTACATTTAGCTTATCGTAGGTGTTTGGAGATCTAGAGTTTATTGTCATAGTTTTAGGGTTGTTTTAATACGCAACTGTATTATTGAATTAAGCCTACACGTACCTCGAGGGCAGTACGCTCTGTTGGATGGTCGGGGCCTTTTTTGCTTCCTTTTTCAGGATGCCTCGTTTTGCGCAGTCAAGTTGATTACATTTAGCTCCATGGTCATTTAAGTGGAATGTGTGCCTTTTCTCCTGGGAGAATCAGCATCAGCCGTATACGTAGGGACTTGCCCGTTGGTATGGTATTACTGCTGGACATCCTTGCTGTACTTTCTTTGGTGATGTATATATACCAGGTTGTTTTCAGTATGCCTGATTCTTGAAATTTTTAAATAGCTTGACTGGCTATTAATAATTGTAATTTGGGCTCGAAGGGTGGCTTCATACGTTTTCTTTTCAATTAATCAGTATGCCTAATTCAGTTGGCAGTTAATACTTTTCTTATATAATTATAAGCTATAACAGCTTTTTCTACGCTGTTTGCAGTATGCCCACAAACTTGAATATTTTTCGTTATCATTAAGTCAACATTTGTAATTGGCTGCGTTGACCTGTGTGGTAAAGTCGGTCATACTTACCTTGTGTTTTTTGTTATCCATTCAGTATATCATTGGGTCATATAATGTAATCCTGTCTGTATAACCTTTATCTATTTCTATATAGCCTTGTCTGGGCGGGCTCCGCTTTTCCTTTTTTTTTCTTCTTTTTACTAGAATGCTAGCATGCTGTCGTTGTACCTCGGCCTCAGCAAAGCAGTCGAGGATGAAACACCGGGCTGATGTCCAGGAAAAAATGCCTCGACTTCCCCATTGTACAGACATCAGATGGCAAGCAACCAGTATCTGATGTTTCACAGGCAATTCCACATGTAGTGTCTCCCCTGTCAGTACTACCTTCCGTTACCCCTACACTGTCAGTTAGCAAGTGGAGGACTGGGAGAACTATCCGATCAATGCAGTGACTGTTTTCTAACTCGACGTTTATTACAACAATAATTACAATGTATGTTTCTTGTCCTGTGGAGGGACTGGAGTTATGTCTTGGCTCCACCCAGATTTCCTATCTTTTTCATCCCAAAGGGTTTTAATAGGTTGTTTCTGGCCTCCCTGACATTCTCCTATGTGGCATGTAGATGTGCCGATTTAATTAGTTATTCAAGGCATGGAATTGACACACCAATTATTCACGGTACAATGTTTCAAGCAACATCCCGCACGGCCTTTTACGACCGGTTTTTATAATTAAGAATGACCAAAACCACAACCACGGGTCTACAATATTGTGCAAACGGAGCCTGCATTAATTGCATTTTAACTGATCGGAAATATTGGTCGGACATGAGCCGAATTAATGGCTCGGAAATAGGTGAAATTGTAGACAGGGGCTAGTTTCACCTACCGGTATTTCTCCTGAAATTTGTTTAATTAAGACACTAGAAGTACCTAATCAGTTAATCTATGCATTATTCAATTTTCACGTTCTTGGATTCATCAGTGGATGTCAGTGGATGTGGAAATACGAGATATTGTAGACAAGTTGCCAGTTTCTCCTGATATATAGCCGGGAAACGATGAAACAGATGTCTTTAGTCTCCGTTATGGATCGGAAATAGGAAAAATTATAGACAGGGGCTAGTTTTACCCATTTCTCTTCCAATTTTAACGTAATCAGTTATATGAATGATTAATTTTCCCGTTCTTGGATCGTATGTCGAAATACGATTGCCATTTTCCCCCTGATATTACTATTTTTGGACCCGTTAATTTATTCCGTTACGTACATTAGTTTTTTAGTAACAAACGAATAACTTGTCGAACGATTTTCGGGACAGAAATAAGAGCAATTCCAGACAGGGGCTGATTCCTCGTATTTCTCGTCCCGGGTATAATTTAGTTTTAGATCTTGAAGACGTTTGTCCTGCTCTCACTAGCTATATAGCGGGTGAGCGAAAGACGGATGTCTTTAGTGTTTCGGGGTTTTCAAGTGCTTTGCGTGCCCGCGGCTTCGGGTGGGGTTGTCACAAAGTGTGACTTGTGGCGATTGTCTGTTCCCACCTTTGTTGAATGACATTTATCTCTCAACACCTCATTGAGATAAACGGATTAGTGATTATCGCGATACTTGAATAAATGGCCACGCTCGTGGCAAATTAATCCCAAGCTGGGTGGTGTCGCGTAGTTGATGTCTTCATTCACCAAACTGAGCTTGACGCTGGCATACAAAGCACATTTCACATATGGAGGCTGTGATTACACAGTAGCTTTTCTGGGCGCAACATAAAACCACCAATTATGAGGCACGAATAATTAGTATTTATGTTGAGACAAGAAAAGGTCATTCATAAAACTGGGCTGGTTCAATGACAATAGGATACTGTTTCAGAGTATCAGATTCCTATCTGGGATATAAATAGGAAGATCTCTCAGTAGAAGTCCTCTCCTAACTGCTAGCCGTTATAGCGTTAACATCTCAGCATTTCTAAAGTTAAAATCCCTCCCCCAGCCCCGTCTTACCTCCTTAAGAGTGACCTTCTCTTTATCTCAATGTTTGTTCGGTTGTATGGCGATTGTCTGTTCCCACCTTTGTTGAATGACATTTATCTCTCAACACCTCATTGAGATAAACGGATTAGTGATTATCGCGATACTTGAATAAATGGCCACGCTCGTGGCAAATTAATCCCAAGCTGGGTGGTGTCGCGTAGTTGATGTCTTCATTCACCAAACTGAGCTTGACGCTGGCATACAAAGCACATTTCACATATGGAGGCTGTGATTACACAGTAGCTTTTCTGGGCGCAACATAAATATCCGTATATCCACAATAATATTCAGATCCATCAGCCTTCCAGATCTTTGTAAAAGTCACTGCATAAAGTTTTCAAGTAAATTCGGACCATGCAGTTATCGAAATATCGTGTGCCGTAAAATAAACAAAACAACGGCTGCTCGCTTAGTTCCCAGACCGGCGGTGCGTGGCCCGCTTTAAAGCTTGACTCACTCGCTGAGCATAACACCAAATAAACTTTTGCTTCAGTGTTGTTTCACATTTAGCAACGTTGGTCATATTGAAAGACGTCCAAAAACTTCTATACTCTTACCAGAAAACTTCTACTGGGAAAGTGCAATTCCTTTTGAATTAAAATCGGATCAGATCAGTCAGTTCGCGTAAATGGAAATTAATAGAGTACCGAAGTGTGACGTCACAAATTTGCAAAATTTAGATGTAGAATGTTTGGACCACTGATTCAGAAAGAGCAATATAAAAGAACATTACATACCAAAAATGAGGTGTATACGATGAAAAGCAGCTGAGATATGGGCATTGGAATATATACTTTTCTTTAACAAATCACTGTATTTTTGTACTGGTTCATAAACTTAGGAACCAGGACAAAAATACATTGTTTTGTTAAAGAATATTATATATTCCAATGCCCATATCTCGGCCGCTTTTCATCTTATTCACCTCATTTTTGCTATGTAATGTTCTTTTATCGTGTTCTTTCTGCAACTGTGGTCAAATGTTGTTAAAGGGAAATTTTTTTATTTATGACGTCATCACTTCGGTACTCTATTGCGCCCCCGCTGTATTTGTGTCAGAAATGAGACACGCGTCTGGCTGATAGTTCACGATTGACGGGGACTTTTATTATTTAAGAATCTTGGTATTTACCAAAACCATCTTACTGTACCATTTGTAAAACTGTTTGTCATGAATTCGAATTTGTCACGCGTTAATCCCTGGTGAAAGAAATATTTTCGAAATTAAAATCTGAAGTTGGAGTGAATTTCTCCACGTGCAATCAGTCAGGCGTGAACGTGTCAGTCTGATGTTTGATCGCTGCACTTTCTGAGAATGTGAATAGAGTTTTGAAGCCAAGTTTGTAATGGAAGACGTGTAAAACTATACTCTTACCAGAAAACTTTTACTGGGTTAGTGGAATCCTTTTCCTCCTTTTGAATTAAATGCGCTTTAATCATTGAAAAGTCTTCCTAAAACTTTGAAGGTCAACAAGAAGTGATAATTTGCATATTGCGATTGACTCGACAATAATCGGTAAACGTGCAAATAAAAAAAGTCGGATCGAACTGCAAAACCAAGGAAACCTGGCAAAACGAAAGAAACAATATCACTACCATAAACGAAAGCAAATTGTTAAAAACATTTAAATGTATTTGAAAATAAGTTAATCAAAAATATTACCGCGCGCCTTTCTAAATAAATTTGCCGTAGTCACACTTTTAATTGTAAACAAACCACGAACCAGCGCCAGTGTTCTTGCGGTTGAGCTGCAAAGAGCGAATTATCCACATCACAACTCGAATCAGCAAATGTACGAACTAATTGGAAAGAACAGCAAAATCGGAGATATTGCTGTAAATCAGCAATTGCCGTTTTACTTACAAAAGCGATATATCGTTTTTGAGAAAGCGATATATCGTTTTTGAGAAAACGATATTTTGATTGCCGGCAAAACGATATTGCTGTTTGCTGTTTTTCAAAACAGCAATTGCTGTTGACTATCAGCAATTGCTGAGTCGCTTCAGCAATATCGTTTCCGTGCGTGAAAAAGTTTTGGGCTTGACTGTACATGTATTTCGAGCCCTAAACTGTGATGTAAATTTACCATAATATGTAAGGTCAAATCAGAGGACCAATATGCAGACAAAATACCCACTAAACTTTCTGTCAATCTGTAAAGCCCGATAAAAAACTGGTTTGGCTATTAATAATAAACTAACTGACATTTTACTCATTGCCTGAAAATTGTAAAATTAATTATTGTAAAATACATAAAAAATATTGTAAAATACATTATTGCAACTTGTAAAATATCAGCACAAAAATATCTGGAAAAATATCAAATAAGAGCTGGTACCAGCATATATTAACATTACCTTGTAGTTTTTTCAATGAGATCCACAGACTCTGGATCACACAAATGTTGTTGAGTTATATCCTACATGTAAAGCATATGAAATGTATGTCATAATGTGAAATTTTCTCACACAAAGTTCTCAATAGTACCAATAGACCAGATTCATACAATGCTGTCATGTATTCCAAATTACTGCTGTGTGCATGACTACAGAATCATGCATTTGCGCAGTCTTAGGGTGCTTTCCATTTCCAAGAACTGACTGGTCTGATCGGCCAGGTCTAAATGTAAATGCGTCAGTTCTAGGAACTGACTGGACCAGTTCTCAGAACTGACACGTTCCATTTACAGTGTAAGAACTGGCTGACCAGACCAGTCAGTTTGCATCAATGGAATTAAGCACCCTAAGTTTCATTCTGAAGTTAAACATTCCTAAATACCAGTGAGAAGGTCGACAGGTGGGCTCTTCACAACTCTGCATATTGTTGTAGTTTCGAGTTTTACACCTTCTTGCTGGTATTTATGAATCAGGGCTCGAAATTAAGAAAAAATAGGAGGCGTAATTTTACGCCCAGCTTAATTTTTTTAGCCGTAATTCTCCAAAATTTAGGCGTAATGTAATGTAAACTATTTTCCCGCGCGAAACAAGTTGTTTTGCATGACAAAAGGCTATCTTTTGCATGCCAAAACCTATAGATAGGAGCTGTCAAACTTTGACATTTTGCGGTTTAAAGTTCAGACTTCACACGCCAAACGTCGCCGCGTAATTAGTAAACTATGCGTTTCAAACTTGAAACAACAGACAAAAAAGTTTACACTAAACGCTTGCTTGCAAATTGTAGTATTTTTTTCAAAAAAATCAGATAGTTTTAGAGATTTGGAAATAAGACCGATAAGAAGATCTAGGCGTAATTTTACGCCTAAGTGGAAAACGTTAGGCGTAAAACGAAAAAATCTAGGTGTATTTACGCCCGTATCGGGCGCAATTTCGAGCCCTGTGAATGTTTAACTTCTGAATAACACTAAGACTGAGCAAATGTGTCTAAATTCATCGCATACAGCAGTAATTTTATAGAATACAAAACTGCTCTAATAGTGCAAACGATATAATCAAGCTAGTAAAATGTACACTTGCACACAGGACACCCCCAGTACGTAAAGCTCAAAACGTATGGTGAACAAGCATTCTCTGCTGCAGCCCCAAAACTATGGAACTCACTTCCCAACTTGATTAGACAGAGCTCCTCTCTGGAAGGTTTTAAGTGCAGTATTAAGACATCCCTTTTCAATCAGAAGTTCAATTAAGTATTTTATAGCTATTTATTATTATATACAGTACTTACTTTACATACATGTATTTAAATTCTTATTATATTTCTAAACTATTTTATTTTTTAACTCACATAATTGTAAAGCACCATTGGGCTAAATGGAAATGGTGCTATAAAAATATGACATTATTATTATTTATACCTTTCTGATGCCTCTGGTTCTGTTCCACAGAAAGTCATACCAGTCAGCCCAGTGTCCATTTTGGATGTCCATAATATTAGTAACTAGATAATCCATGGTCATCCCAAGGATAGGGGTGGGGCGAAGCTCATGGGGTAGAGGTTCCTCCTGTAACGATCATAAATAAACCTGATGATATAACGGACAACTAATGTACAGGAAGTTCCTCACATGTGACTCACCTTATCTGCAGCAGATCGGTCATATTCTTTTACTGCTTTAGCATGGTCTACTTGAGAATTTTCTTCCTGAAATACAAGGATGTCAACAACATATTTAGTTTAATTATAGGAATCCTTCATCCATATTTCTGTACAAGATAAAAAATCCACTCAAATTTTGTGCAGCAGTGACTAGACAAAAGCTGGGGGAGAGGCATCCATTCCATACCATACTTCCTGTCCCAGGAATTATTTCAAATGCATGTAATCTTCGTTGATCTTCTCTCATGTACCTTTCCTATGGTGAAAAACAAAATGATTACATACATGACTGTATTGATGTTGTGTTATATTACACTCCTGAACCCTTTCTAGTATGTGTTGATTGAAGTGATTTTCAACTAAGTGTTGTAAAACCAAAACCAAAGTAATTAGAGACAATTACCCTATATCATTATGACGTCACGGATTGTTTATGAGGGGGACAGAATCGACTTGAACAATAGAATTTTGAACTAAATCTGCTCTGCTGAGGAAAATTTAACTTTGAATTGTCTGGTTTCCAGATATCAACTGTATCAATGTTTATCCCACAATATTTACCGTATTTGGTGGCTGTTACCGCTATTCTATGTTCTACAAAATGCATTTGATAGCGATTTCCTTTGTGTTAATTGCCGTTTTGTCCCCCTCCCACGACCGTGATCCTTAGCGTTTAAACAATAGATTGTTTTGATTTGACGTCATAATGATATAGGTCATTTATGGGAGTAAGTCAAAACGCAATGAGCCAACCACGGACTGAAGTAAGTCGTGATTGATTTCACTTGAACCAAATCATGAGGAGAAGTAAACACAATATTGGCAAAATGCTAATTAATTGCACGAGAGACCACAACAATGTTTGGTTTAAGAACTTGATTGGCTGTTAATTACAAACATTTTTCACAGCTAATAGAAAAGCTTTAACTCTTTCGCTGCTACTTTTGCCCATAATGCTATATATTTCTGAACTTAAATCACTTTTCTGACCACCATGACAATTTCTTTAATTTCTCAAGTTCGATTATGGGTACTGACATGAAATCTTCCAGATATGTACAAAATATAATTCTGAATCTCGTTATGTATAATTTATGCTAATTAGTCACATGATTGATCACATGGTTGCCTAAAATTTGCTAATTTCGAACTTTTTTCTGGGACTGTTCACAATGTTGAGTTTACTCAACATCAGCACTGGGAAACATGAAACTGGATGTCGAGTTTACTCGACAATAGCAGTGAAAGAGTTAAGCAAATGCAATTTAACCAAAGCAATCACCAAATTACTTTCAACACTGAATCGACAATAGCTCTTATTCACTGTACCAAAAGATAGCGGCTTGCAATTTTACCCACAATCCTTTGCACACAAAAATATTTAAATCCGTTATAAAATAGCGGTAGAGAGGTTTTAAATATTAAAACAAGCCAGTACAAGTGCTGTAGCACTGTCATTTAAAAGAATAGATGATTTCTATGTGTTATTTTGACTGTTTTTGATTCGCAAGGGATTGTGGTCCAATGTGCATCATATTCAGTATACGGTGGATTAGAGCCCAGTTCACCAACCTTCTCTGGACACATATCCGGACATGTGCCCTTTACAGCTTTGGCAGTTGTGATGTCAGATGTTTTCTTCATACCTGACAAAATTCAATGTACATGACATTGTATAGAATGTGTACATGTAGTAACAGTGTATTTTACTAGTTTACCCAAAAGTATACATCCATAGAAATAAACAGTCACTGATACAGGTACATTCTAGTCACTTCCTTACTGTATATTAATTTACTCTTTTTACCTTGTCGTAGCTTTTTGTCGATCGTGTCTAGCGTTCTGAACCTGTCACCAGCAGTAACAGCTGACGGCAGAGAATGAAGATCTGATGAGACATGTAAAAATAGCAGCTATGCATTATTAAAATGGTAACAGCTGGTATTGCATCCAAAGGATCAAGACGTGGATGAACAGAGCAACTACAGAATACCCGGCCATTTTGAAGGCATCTTACATTTTGACTTAGAAGTAAACCATGGGCAGCCATAGACCCAAAGTCATTAAAGAATGAAGTATAGAACAAAGTATTTAGCCATGAAACTAACTGCCACCCAATGAATTCTAATTAGTGTAAGCCATTAAACTAACTGCCACCGTGGCCTGCTGATCGAGTGTCAAAGTCACTGAATTCTAATTAGTGTAAGCCATTAAACTAACTGCCACCGTGGTCTGCTGATCGAGTGTCAAAGTCAATGAATTCTAATTAGTGTAAGCCATTAAACTAACTGCCACCGTGGTCTGCTGATTGAGTGTCAAAGTCAATGAGTTACAATTAGTGTAAGTGTTAATGTGGACCTCAGTGCCAGTAATTTCATTAACTGTTTTAAGTGGATGGGTATTCTATACCCAATAAACATGAATACAGCATACCTGATTCTGTTAACATTGATGGTTCATCATGTTCTTCGTTTTCATCTGTTTTCTAAAGTGACATGTATGAATACAAAGTTAATATTTCAACAACCCTTCAATTTGAATACCAGTAGATAGGATATTTATGTAGAACTGAATAGTCGAAGCTGGATTGCACTAGTGAATTTGCAAAATCAGATGCTGATTAGTTGAGAGGTGTATTGATTCAGAGTGAAATCACCACTGTAGGCTACGCACACAATTGGTAACTTAGCAAAATATCAACGAAAGTAATAAATCATCAGTAATTCATTGGATTATGCAATTCAAGGAAAATTGCATGCCTGACTTGGTAACTCCATGTTGAATTGCACTCGAAAAACCAATATCACCCTATACGTAGGTGTGGCCAATACATGTGTGCAGCCCATACGCGGATATTTAAGGTACCTGAATGTTTCTTTTGGTGGCAACTCTACCAACATCTGAAACAAAGAAAATTAACAGCACTTTATAATATGCAGATTTTAGAACTAAATTATTGGAAATAGGAAAACAACTACTATTATCATTACTAAACTGGATAGACTATTAATTCATCATTACCAATACTAAACTGGATGGACTATTAATTCATCATGACCAATACTAAACTGGATGGACTATTAATTCATCATTACCAATACTAAACTGGATGGACTATTAATGCATCATTACCAATACTAAACTGGATGGACTATTAATTCATCATGACCAATACTAAACTGGATGGACTATTAATTCATCATTACCAATACTAAACTGGATGGACTATTAATTCATCATTACCAATACTAAACTGGATGGACTATTAATTCATCATTACCAATACTAAACTGGATGGACTATTGATTCATCATTACCAATACTAAACTGGATGGACTATTGATTCATCATTACCAATACTAAACTGGATGGACTATATAATTATTAATTCATCATTATCAATACTAAACTGGATGGACTATTAATTCATCATTATCAATACTAAACTGGATGGACTATTAATTCATCATTATCAATACCAAACTGGATGGACTACAGCCCCGCCGGAAATTATAGGGACATTTACCGCGTCAATACCTCGTGCAATGACCGCGGTTTTTCCTCGGTAAACCTCGGTCATTTTTGCGGCCGCAGCGGTCGTTTTGAAAACGCCGCGGTCGTTTTGAAAACGCCGCAGTCATTCTTGGATGCGGCGCTAACCGAGGTCGTAACCGAGGTTTGGGATACAGTGTACATGTGTCAACTTGAACAAGTGAGATTGTGGCGAACTAGTCAGTGCCGTGAAGTGCTTTATTTGAAAGTTAAACACACAAACAAAAAACGACAGTACATCGAACTGTTAGCTTTATGGGAATAAACTGTGACGAACTAACCCTAACCCGTCAATTGTGAACTGTCAGCCAGACGCGTGTCTCATTTCTGACACAAATACTGCGGGGCGCAATTCATTTACATTTACGCGAACTGACTGGTGTTCCGATGCATTGAAGCTCTTTTAATTCAGAAGGAATTGCAATTTCCCAGTAAAAGTTTTCTGATAAGAGTAAAGACGTTTTTGCACGTTTTCAATATGACAAACGTTGCTTCAAAACTCTGTTGATGTTCTGTAAGTTTTCTGACACATTCACGCCTGACTGACACATTCACGCCTGACTGATTGCACGTGAAAATTAAGAGTTGAGATTTTAATACCTAACGCAAGCATTTACAATGATTTCTGCCGAAACCTTTTAATACTAGTAACAAGACAAGGGTCTACCGTAAATGTGAAACTACACTGAAGCAAAAGTTTATTTGGTGTTATGCTTTGCGCTCAGCGAGCGAGTCAAGCTTTGAAGCGGGCCACGCACCGCCGGTCTGGGAACTAAGCGAGCCGCCGTTGTTTTGTTTATTTTACGGCTCACAATATGGTCCGAATTTACTTGAAAACTTTATACAATGACTTTTACAAAGATCTTGGAGGCTGACGTGAAAATATTCGTTCATTTTCGCCGTAAAGCCCCGAAAAGCCCCGAAATACGCCGTTTAGCGTGCCGACTTTGAAGGAGTTTGTTTTAGAGTGACAAACAACGGCGCCGTTGAAGTCGTGAACCAGACGAAGAATAAAATATTGATGTGTCTTTAGCGAGCGGAGTCCGAGAAGTTAAAGGTTCTTTTAATGGCGGTTTAGCGTGCCGACTTTGAAGAAGTTTGTTTTAGAGTGACAAACAACGGCGCCGTTGAAGTCGTGAACCAGACGAAGAATAAAATGTTGATGTGTATTAGCGAGCGAAGTCCGAGAAGTTAAAGCTTTTTTTAATGGCGGTTTAGCGTGCCGAGTTTGAAGAAGTTTGTTTTAGAGTGACAAACAACGGCGCCATTGAAGTCGTGAACCAGACGAAGAATAAAATGTTGATGTGTATTAATGATGTGTATAAATATTGAGAAGTTTTTAAACAGTGTCTGCCGAGTTTCAAGATACTTCTCTAGAAGGAAAATATCACTTGTGAAATATCACTTCACCAAAAGTGAAATTTCACTTTCCAAAATAATCTTCATTTCGGCTCTGAGCCGCGGCAAGCGCCTCGGTTGATGACCTCAATATGCAAACTGCGGCGTTTTCAAAAACGCCGCGGTCACTTCTGCAATGACCTCGGCAGAAAACCGCGGCACCGCGTCCAATGACCTAGGTTTTTCCGCGGTCGGATGTCCCTATAATTCCTGGCGGGACTCTATATATTAATTCATCATTACCAATACTAAACTGGATAGACTATTAATTCATCATTACCAATACTAAACTGGATAGACTAGTTATTAATTCATCATTACCAATACTAAACTGGATGGACTATTAATTCATCATTACCAATACTAAACTGGATGGACTATTAATTCATCATTACCAATACTAAACTGGACAGACTTAATTCACTGACCCAATGAACAGCTGTTTGACCTCTTACGATCTTGTTTCCAGAAAATGGTAACAGGTGGCATTCCATGCCTGAGTGTTTTGCCTTTCCTCTTGGCTGCCTCGGCAGCTTCCTTTATGAAAAATAAATATAGTCGAGTAATAATTGGCAATGGACTACATGTATCAAACAGGGGATGTATTTTACCTGTGTAAATGCATGCATGATAAAATAAGGACAAACAAAATAAATGTTGTGTTTCCAGTAATGAGCTGAACAAAATCCAGGTACTACATTAGTAGGTACAGTGTAGATCGGAAAATAAATATATTTTGTGAATTTTGTTTGCTTTTTAGGCGAGTCAATGCTGTTTTAAGTTGTTATATTCATGTGGTCACATTGAAGACACACTGTAGTGATAAGTCATTGTTTACATACTCATTGCTTTTTAATTAATGTTTTATATTTTATGCTTATTTTATCTGTTTCAAGTCTTGGAAAATAGCAATAAAAAGTTTGAGGTTGGCATGAAAAAATCCAGGTCAGTTGGGTTACCAGAAACACAACATTTATTTTGTTTGGCCTAAGAGATTATAACCATAGTCAGACTGAACTTACATGAGTTGTAAAGGTCACTGTTGCACTTCTTTTTGCAGGATTACAAACTACTCTTGTGACCTCTCCAAATCGGGAGTAAAACCTCTTTATCCATGTGTTTTTATTGAATACTTCAGGTATTTCCTTAATCACAAGTCCCTTTAGCAGTGATATGTCAACAGCTCCAGCTCGTTGTTCCGGTGACCGTTCAACTTTACCCTGTGGTTTGCCACCCATATATGGAGCATTACTTGTTGAGATGTTGGTTAAAGTTTGGCTTTGACTTTGTCCTGGTTTCATTTGAAGGTCAACAGCAGCACCAGAATCAAATATGTGCACATTGCTTGTTGGAAAACTAGGATTTTGAGAGGCCAATGTGGTTGGAGTGACTGGAAACCCAAACCTACCAAAAGGTTGACCACTTTCAGTTATCTTTGAAGCACTAAACACAGGTTTCCCAAACCCAAAAGGCATTTGGGTGGGTGAAGTCCCAGACCCTGAGCCAAATGTATTTGAACTAAATACTGAAGAGCTAGAAGACACAACTGTATCGTAGGATTTACTTGAACCAGTGGCAGAGAAAGACCCAGCTGAGATAGCAGTTCCCATAGTAACAGGAGCCTCACTCGTCAAGGACCCACCAAACACTGAAGCAGTCCTAAAGGGTTTAATTGTTTCTGTAGTACGAATAGCTGATTCACTTGCCCCAAATGGTAAATTACCTTCATCTCTTGTAGAGTCAAAAGAGGAAAATGCTCCTGAAGTTGTGGGAAATGTTGTATAATTTTTGGTAGCTGAAAGTGTACCACTGGGCCCTTGTCCAAACGCTGTACTTGTAGCAACAAAGGGAATGCTACTGCTCTCGTTACTAGCACCAAAGGAAAACATAGAAGAGGATGTTGCTTTAGAACCTGAACCAAACACTTTTGGTGCATTTTTCTCACTTCCTTCAGGTAAGCCAAATTTAAAGTCACCAGTCGTCAAACCAGCTTCAAATGTACTTGAACTTTTTGTATCACTGCTACCAGCTGCAGAAGATGACACTCCTAAGCCCTCAATTGCTCCAAATGGGGTTTTACCTACATTTCCAAACACTGAACTGCCAGTTCCTCCAAAACTCTGCAGTTCCCGCATTGTGTGATGTGATGCAGCTCCAAATGTCTCAGATGCTGGCTGAGTTGAAAGACCACTGGCTGTTGGAACAGCTTGGTTGTCATGCAATAGTGGACTAATATGGCTATGTGCAGCTTCTTGCTCACCTATACCTCCAGTGACTTGGAAGCCAGTATTGGAACCTACATGTATAGGCCGGAGTATAAAATAGTATGAATTATTTAAACCAGGACATGTTTTTAACAAATAAAATATGGTTTTCCATGTTCTATAACAAACTAAATAAATGGATGCTCAAGGTCTTGAAAAACTGTGGATGCACAAGCAAAAAGTGAAAAAAAAAGTGGGGGAAAATGAGGAAAAAGCTCTTCAAGACCTTGAACGTGCATTATTTTGTTAAATAGGACAAAGGATAATCATCTTCTATTTGTTTTACAATATAAAATTTTCGAAAATAAATGCTTGAGCATGCATTATGAGAACATCAAGCAGGCTGAGCAGCCAATGAACTTAATATGATGTTCCCATAAATTATATAAAAAACCAATAAGCTTTAAATTGCACCTTCTTCCATTGTCCTTGTCCCAAATGGAACATGTGTTGCACCACCTGATATCCCTTGTGTTGGCTTTTTAAAGCTATCAACATCTCTCTTTGTACCAGTGAGGCCAAGGGTGGTGACGCGTCGAGATACCCCTTGAGACAAGCGACGCACTGCCTCTTTTTTCTAGAATATACAAGTACATGTACAGTGAGATGTTCAACAGATAGCCTCTTTTTGCTATGCAACACAGATAAACTAGTAATCAAATGCACAAGCCTCAAAACCATTTTTACCAGACATAATTAATTTAATGAAAAGTTCTTTGTAACGTACTTATTCAGTTTCTGTTGAAATAATTTGGCAGTGATATTCCATAATATTTTCTCTCAAAGTTTTGAATCTGCTGAATGTGTTTATATTCACCCTGAAGTTATGTTTGTGCTTTGTTTGCTCACTGTATGTCAGTTTTCCATTTTTTCCTTCACCTCTGTTACCTGTTTCAACTGGCATGGCCAAGCCAAACTACTGGTAAATCTCTAAAAGTGTGGGTGTTTTGATTAGATATTTTGTCCTGACATGACATTTGGCAACTCACTGACTTGACCTTGTGAAAAACCTTGTTTAATCCCCAGGTTGAATTAGCATCTTGTAATAATACATCTTGTAATAATACAGATGCTTGGAAATACAAAGAAATCAATAAAAACACAATAATGTGTGACATCACTGTGTTTTTATTGATTCCTCTTTATTTCCAAGCATTCAAGTTTAACACTACATGTACATCTGCCTTTTCTACTAGATTGAAGAGTTAATACCAATAGTAGTTCTTTAAAGTAGTAGACACACAAACCTGTAAGCTGTGTGCTTTAATTATAATCATGTTTAAATAAAGGCAATATATCTACATGTACATGTATGTACATATATTTATCGGCACTGTATATTTTAGCCCGGATAATTACGAAAAAGCGAATAACGAAGACTACATCTCAGACCTTGAAGAGGAAATAACACAATTTGCTGCAAAGGGGGACATAATTCTACAAGGTGACTTTAATGCGCGAACAGGTGAGATAAAGGAATATATTGTATTAGATGATGATAAATATTTTGACATGCCAGATGATTACGAACTTGATGTCCCATTCAAAAGATACTCACAAGACAAAAACAGCATTGATAGGAGGGGCAAATTACTAATTGAAGCGTGTACTGAAAATAATTTAAGAATACTTAACGGCAGAATAATAGGTGATTATACTGGCAAGAAAACCTGCTTCCAATATAACGGCAGCAGTTTAGTTGATTACGTCATTAGCAATACCGGCATCCTCCCTTATATTCAGTTCTTTAAAGTTAACCCGCTTCAACCAGATATCTCTGACCATTGTCAAATATCGTACGGTCTTAAGATAAACAAACTTAAGTATTCAAAACAAAAACAATGCACTAGTGAACTGCATCCTCGCTTAATATTTAATGAGAATACAAAAGACAAAATTCCAACAATTCTCGAATCGGAAGAATACAAATGCAAATTCGAGAGTATCATCAATGAATTCAATGCTAACGAACCTAACTCAGTATGTGCAGTTACAGAAAAATTCACAAAGGTCCTCATTGAAATTAGTGAAAAAGCGGGAATGAAATACCAAGTAACCAATCTAAGTAAAACAAGAAACTCGAAGCCAGATTGGTTTGACGAAGAATGCAGTACAGAGAAGGAGAATCTGAAATCACTAGGGCATAAAGTCTGCAGCAGTCCTGACGATGATGAGATAAGGACGAACCTATTCATAAAAAAGAAGCGTTTTAAAAAGTTGTGTAAAAATAAGAAAGCCCATACAATCAATGCTCGCCTGAAAGAGCTAGATTTCAAAAATCCAAAGAAACTATGGAGGAAATTAAAAAATATTTTCCAAATAGGCAAAAATCGGGACAAACAGTGCTACCCAGTGGAATTAGAAGAATTTCACAAACATTTTAAAGAACAAAATATTTCTGAAATAAACCCTATACCTAGCAGTCCCACAAAGCAAGGTCCATTAGATTACGAAATAACAAATAAGGAGATCAGAGATTCCATAGATAAACTAAAGAACAACAAAGCACCTGGGCACGACAACATTTTAAATGAAATTTTAAAATATGGCAAAGATAGTCTAATACTACCATTAAGATCACTCTTCAATATAATTCTAGCCTCAGGCGAGTACCCTCAAGAATGGAATATGGGATTCATAATCCCCATTCATAAAAAGGGAGATCGTTCGGATGTAAATAACTACAGAGGCATTACTTTACTTTCCACGCTAAGTAAAGTATTCACTTCAGTCCTCAACCATAGATTAACCGAATATTTGGAGAGTAATGGCATTTTAAAAAAAGAACAGGGTGGTTTTAGAAAACACCACTCCACAGTGGATAGTATTTTTATACTAAAAACTCTCATCGACAAATACGTTAAGAGTAAGCCTAAAAAGAAAAACAATGTTCTGTTTTCCTGTTTTGTTGATTTCAAAAAGGCATTTGATAGCATACCTAGGGAAAAACTATTTAACAAAATACAAAAAGCGGGAATCGAAGGTAATTTTTATAACGTTCTACGAACTATGTACTCAAATGACATTTCAGCAGTTAAGATAGGTAAATAAATGTAAAAACAGAGAAATTTAGATGCCATATTGGCGTTAAACAAGGCTGCATGCTTAGTCCTACGCTGTTTAACTTATTCATTAGTGACCTACCCGACAAATTCGAACAATCGGGTGTCGAAGAGAGAGTCACACTAGGAAATAACAATGTGAATTGCCTCCTTTACGCAGATGACTTAGTCCTGCTATCAACAACCTCTAAAGGCCTTCAAGATCATTTAAAGACACTTGAGGATTACTGTAACAGTAACCGTCTGGAGGTTAATATTACAAAAACTAAAGTAATGATCTTCAACAATAATGGCAAAAGAATGAATAACTACAAATTTTACCTTAAAAACAATCAATTAATAAAATACCCAAATGTATAAATACCTTGGTCTTACCCTAAGTACATTCGGTAATTTTAGTTTAGCCAAACAAGAACTAAAAAAAACTGCGTTGAAGGCATTGTACAAAATAAGGAAGGAAACCGGTGTCCACTTCAGATCGAACATAAGTCTATCTATAAAACTATTTGACACGCTAGTTAAACCAATCTTACTCTACGGGAGTGAAATATGGGGAGCGGATGATAAAGACCGCCTGATTCAAAATGACCCACTCGAGAACGTACATGTAAAATTCTGTAAAATGTTGCTTGGTACCAGTAAAACATCTGCCAACAATGGATGCAGAGCGGAACTGGGTAGATATCCAATTAAATTAGAATCTACTTTTAGAAGCATTAAATATTGGTCAAAGTTAATAACAAAGGAAAATTTTGAGCTTTCAAAAATTGCCTATATAGATTGTCTCCAGTCCCCAAAACCTGTATTCTGGGGAGAAAAAATAAGACATAAAATCTATAAACTTGGCTTTGGTCATATCTGGCTATCGCAACAAGACATATCTGATTACGAGGGATTCTTAATTCAAATTAAATTGAGATTACAAGACATGGAATACCAACATTGGCTAAGTGACGTATTTAACGACCAAAGAAAAAATCCCCACCACCGCAACAAACTTAGAACATATACATGTAGATTGTTTAAAACGGATTACAAAGTAGAAAAATATCTCAACGCTGTCCCTAATATAAATCATAGAGTCGCTCTTACAAAACTCAGAATAAGTAATCACTGCCTACAAATCGAAAGAGGGAGGTACACTAGGCCCTACACGAAACTGGAAGATAGAATATGCCCCACCTGTAATAAAAACTTAGAAGACGAGTTCCACTTCATTGTTAAATGTGAAACGTACGATACGATAAGAAACGATTTTCATTGCACCCTTAAAATTAATACAAAATACAATACAAGTTATATGTCTGATGACCATTTATTTAATTTGGTCATAAATCCACCCATGGAAGTAGCTCGTTTTGCAGCAAAGTATGTCTATGAGAGCATGATCTTAAGATCATCAATTTTATCGATTTAGCATCTAAATGTTAATGTTTACACTAAATTATATTTTATTAGCGCTATATTCCAATGTACCATTTGTTGTGCAAGGAGCTAATAAAAATATCTGTATCTGTATCTGTATCTGTATCTATCCAGAGTTTCGCTCCCAAAGTCTTTCCCAGACCATCAATATTATTGACTGATACCAATCAATATCAATCAACTAATTTTATCAATTAACATTGATTTATCGATTGGGTTTCCGATTGTCCCTGGCAAATAAGGGACTGGTCAGATATTAGCTGGGGGGGGGGGGGGGGGGGGGGGGGTTGCGTAGATTATTGGCAGATGAGTTGATATTGGGCAGTTGTTCCAGATAATAAGTGCCATGCCCAGGGAAAGGTTGGAGGGTAGGGAAGGGTAACTTTACCACATTACGTTACCTGACATATAGGGATGCCTGACATACAGTATAGGGATGTTATATAGGAAAACCGCATAGATTATTCGCAGATGAGTTATTGGGCAATTGTTCCAGATGCTGAGTTTCTTTCAAAAGCTGAGACTTTGACATCCAAACAACAACTGGGAATCTCCAAACCTCCATCTTGAACCCAAACGCCGCTGAGTGCACTTCTGGTCTGAACTGAAATTCTGGTAGAGCACTTTGGAGAAGTGGCTTACAGCATTATTTGATTGAACCAGGTTCATACTGGGGGTGTGAAGAATTACATGCTGTTTCCTATATAATGTCCCTATGTGTCAGGTGTCCCTATACGTCAGGTAATGAAACATGGTAAAGTTACCCTCTCCTCCCTTCCGCGGGTAGTAGGGTGTTGTGCCGTACGTTCTCTAGATTCGGTGCTCAAGTTTAATTACACTTTTGGTTTATTGGCTTATGTAATATGTGTCTGTGTGTTTGCACATTTCATAATTTTTTCCTAACGTACCCATATCTCTGGTAAAGTTACCCCTCCCTTCCCCAATCTTTCCCTGGGAACGGCACATTATTATTATCTGGAACAACTGCCCAATAACAACTCATCTGCGAATAATCTATGCGCTGTTTTCCTATATAACATCCCTATATGTCAGGTAACAACAACATCAACAATGTTTATTTGCACCAGCACAGATAAGATTATTACAATAGGTAGAGAAATATACTAAAATTATGGTACAGGTTAAGGGAAATAGCTTACGCCAAATGAGTCCCATAACCATTCAAATATATAGTAAATAATAATGGGTCAAAAAGATTTTTGGCACACACATACAAAAACGAAACGAACAAAAAAAGGGTACTAGTCAGTGAAATATACACAATTGCATTTACACAAGGCTTGTCTGGAAAAAAAACTAGTAAAGGGGAAAGCATTATAAACAGTCTAATAGTCATTAATTAACACAATGCTGTAAACACAATGTGGTAAAGCTAACCTCCTGCACCCTCCCCCCAATCTTTACCTGGGCATGGCACTTATTATCTGGAACAACTGCCCAATAACAACTCATCTGTGAATAATCTATGCACTTTTTTCCTATATACATGTACTGTCCCTATACATTTGTATGTCAGGTAACACAATGCGGTAAAGTTACCCTCCCCTCCCCTTCCCCTAATCTTTCCCTGGGCATGGCACTTATTATCTGGAACAACTGCCCAATAACAACTCATCTGTGAATAATCTATGCACCTTTTTCCTATTATACTGTCCCTATGTCAGGTAACACAATGCGGTAAAGTCACCCTCCCCTCCCCTTCCCCCAATCTTTCCCTGGGCATGGCACTTATTATCTGGAACAACTGCCCAATATCAACTCATGTGCAAATAATCTACGTGCTTGTTATAATTGGCTTATAATACGTGTCCATGTGTTTGCATGTTTTCCTATTTTTCTAACGTCCCCATATGTCAGGCATCCCTATCGTCAGGTAATGTTACCAACCCTTCTGAATGACACATCATTACAAGGGATTAAAAGGCCATGATTCTCTCTGATGAAAATGGTGTTGAAGCTTTTGCATTTGATGTATTATATTACTAAGATAATGTCTTAATTCATATTTGTAGGCGTGCATTACTGGCGAGTTGGGGACAGTTTATGGAGCGATTGCAGAATACAACATCAATTTTCAAGGTCTCCCAAAAAAAACAGCTCTGCGGTTCCGCAGACCATAGCAAGCTAAAACAACACTGAGTAACACTTAAACTTAAGTTACACCAGCATTAACACTAACACGAGACTTAGCCTATTATATTACTATTAAAAGTCATTATAGATTCCAAAAATGATGCCTGTCTATACCCTACAAATGCAAGGTTATATTTGAAGTGGCTCCACTAAATACGGCTCCAACCTGTCTATACCCATGCAATGCTATATTTTGAGTGGCTCCACAGTGAAATTCATTATAGATTCCAAAACATGATGCCTTTATTGATTAATCCAAACCCTAACCCATCATATAAAAACACCCTAACTGTCAACAACCCCCTCCCCTCCCCCTCCCACTCAAGTATGTTAGGTGGAGACGCCAACATATCAATGCATTAGTCCATATATGGTTATCTCTCTATAGAGATATGTTTGGGTGTGAACGAGTCGGCTCTCTCTGTTCACAGTAGAAGAACGAAGCAACATGTATGATGTCAACGCGTTAGAGAGATATGTCTGTGTGTGAACGAGTCTCTCTGTTCACAGTAGTAGAACGAAGCAATATGTATGATGTCAATACACTAGAGAGATATGTCTGGGTGTGAACGAGTCTCTCTGTTCACAGTAGTAGAACGAAGCACAAGTCACAATGAGGTGTGATGAGGTTATTTTAAGATTTGATTAAATTAAATTATGGAGAATAAACACTATATTATGGGATTCCTGTGTGTTTTGTTCATCCACGGAGCTGCGGAGCCACGGAGCCATGACCTTTGCTCTCCTACTTTGTGATGATAATAAATTCAAAATGGAGCATTGGAGTTTGTAAGACTTAGCTAATCCTAACCCCTTTGCCTAAGATTAGCTACAAAATGACTTTCAATCGCTAATACAGTTAAGTACTATTTCAGTTCCTTAAAACAACTGCGCGGACAACTACGGAGCCACGGAGCCAGATATTTCTAAAGAGCTTCAAGAGTGCCTGTATTCTGCAATTTAGCCCAGTTTATCCGACTGAAGACTCAACCGGAACCCTCAAGCTAGACAAGAGTACATTGCTTTTCCAATGTTACTGAAAACGTATCAAAACAGTACCTTCTTCTGTCGAAGCTGGCTCAGCATTTTCAGATGAATGACGGACGACTGTTTTCTCGATCAAAACTATAACTAATTTCGTATTTAGACCTAGTAATAGTATTTCACTACATGCTTATATTCCAAAATGGCGCCCATTTTCCAAAGCAAACCCGCTGATCGAAAATTATGTCGTCTCCTTTAATCCACAGGGAACCCACCAAGTAACCATCTCGATTCTGATTGGCTGTCGATTGGCTAGCCCGAGCAAATTGGGAACGAGCCAAATATTACCACAAGCTGCCACGCAGTTAGCCTGCTATGCAGACGTATTTTTTCACTCTCATAAATTCGAAGAAAAAAGTAACGTCTGCTTACCCGAGCGCTTTTAAAATTAGTTTCCAATATGCAAGCACGACGTCAGCACGTTTGTTTTATTTTTCTTCCCAATCAAAGCCATTGTTAGAATTTTAGTGAATTGGCGCGCCAGTGAACAATCTCCTATGATTGGTCAATGGCAAATGTATTGCCTGAATTCCTTTTCAATGCAACATTACGTCACTTTCAGCAGCAGGAAGGGTGAATGCACCTTTTTTATTGGCCTTGGAAAAAATGCCCCCATAATTACTACGTTGTACTGCGATTTTCAGTCCACGTTCGTAGCGGCATATGGAGTCAATCGCTAGTTGCCCCACCTCCTTCCTGCTGCTTTATACAATCCTATGTATCAACAATTGTATCAATTTCTCGTATTTTGCCACCCAATTAGAGGAGTGGTGTCCATAAGGTATACGTGATATAACGTTGCAATACGAAGGGTTACAATCAGTGTGCTTGGCTCACTAGACCCGTATTTTTGGTTTGGCAACCGCCTTTTTCGGCAACCTTTTTGGCATCAGTATTTTTTCTTCCTCCGTTTCGGATGGCTAGAACAAGTCGACATCCAAGGAGACCCACATTCTACACATTTTTTTCGGAAATCATATGTGTAGGCAGATGGGTCGCAACCAGCACAGCCAATTCGACAAATCGAGCCCAATGCAATTTGTTGCCAAAAGACTTCCTATTTAGAGAGAGGTGGCCCAAGGATATAGGCAACTATTTTGGTTGCCCAAAACCTACAGCAATATGGCAGCTATCCACGCAACATTCGAAAGCATGGGACTTCGTGCGGAAAAGAACACAGCTATCCATCTCCTCCTAGAGAACACCTACGATAGCAATCTTGTCTCGGATATCGCCGATGTGGACTATCTAGCTGGAAACGAAGGTCCAACCAACCTTGCCCCACTCGAAGGGCTCCCAACATTTGTGGACGACTTGTATGTGTTTGGATACCTCTCCCACATGGATGTGGTATACACAGGAAGAAAGGTTCAACTGTCCACTGGCGAGGGTGGGAAAGCAAAGCAGGTCGTTGCAGCAATCCAGCTAGCAATCCAAAATTCCGCCCTATCTACCAAACATCTCCATGTGTCCATTGTCCACACTGTTCGGACTGCTTCCAGTGGTGTTGTCTCTACAACCATTGCTAGAATCGAGAACGACACAGAAAGACGGACTTCCCAGGCATGGTGCAAGCTATATCCAGGCGAAGAACCGAAAGCCTACTTTGTGGCCAAGGTCGATGTATCGGAAATTCCAATGGAGCAGCTGCAGTCCGCACTAGTAGGACTAGAAAGACATCTCGAATCTTGTGGATATGGGCTCTATAGCAGACTACACCCGACTTTTCTGGGATGCTAGATCGGCCAGCACTTGTAGACCACCTAGTAGAAAACGAAGGTATGCGAGAGGAGGGAGACCTAGCCAATGCAATGCGGACAGATATAGCGACCATTCTGGACAACACAGACTCCGTTGGAAAGCACGTGTGCACCTATGTTCGCTCCACCCCAGCAGGCAAGACAATTCGCGCGAAGATATTCAACAAGATTGTTTCAAACTTCGAAGCAGGAGAGATTCGGGAACCTTTTGGTGGCCACCTTGCAGACTATGTGGACTGCCCCAACGAGCATCTTCGCACATGCCAGAGGATGCACTCGCATCGAGGTCTCGCTATATGCATGTCGCCTTGGCGAAGAGTTGTCTGCCAACATGGGCAAAGAGCTGGTAGAGGAGGTTCTACAGACCTTGGGCCAAGATATCTTCGTAGTACAACCCCCATCCAGACAATGGAGCAATCTCGCCCAGGAGCTGGACCGTTGTTGTATCCTTGCAGATCGTCCAGCCCACACAATATATGCAACATGGTATGCCCATTCCAAAACAAGGCGGGTGGCTGGGGTGCGGGTAGCTCCAACAACATCCATCTGCAACAACGACCAGAATTGGGAGAAGGCCGTGCAATGGACAATTTCCGAGTTTGGATTTCGCTGCTGTCCAATCTTTTGTGTAGACATTCTGGGGGCCAACGACGCCGGCATCGACATAGGCCCACTCCGCTGCTACACCAAGTCCGACAACACCTCGACCATTCTTGCCGCCAGCAAAAGACCAGTGCAGAAACACACCAACTGCATTCCACCAAACCAACTGCTTCCCGAAACAACCCAAGTGGCGTGGACCTGGCGAGAAAAAAGTACAAACAATGCTATAGGGAAAGAAAAGATTCGCTGGCCACTGGAAGAGATTCCTACAGATCGAGAAATATCGACACTATCTACACTACACAGGGCAGTTCGCTTGTTGTCCATTGCAGATGCAAAGAAGGCCGAGGAGTGGCGTCGAAGAGTCGTAGAGGACCAAGTCGCACTTCGGACAAAGAGAGATAAAGAGCTCGCGAAGATGGAACGCTTTCTTGTTGGAAGGAGAACGTTCGAGGCAAAGGCAGCCGAAGCTACAGGCCGGATAGCAAGGATTGCAAAAACCAACACCTACAAGCTGGACTACTTTCCTCCCAACACAAACATTCGTATCCTTGGATTCCGTCGAAGCAAAGGCCAGTATGGAAATACAGCCAGGATCTTTGTGGTTGTCGAGGAGCTAGGCGACCACGCCATATGGAGTACGAAGGGACTCTCTACTATCCTCGACAAACTCGAGGAAAACTTCGAGCAGCATGGACCCCAGCCCACACAGCTCTACTACCTAGTCCAGCTATCCCCAAACAAACCCACTCTTTGCTTCCAAACCAAACCAAAGAAAAAGTTCTACGCCGATGTCAAACAACTCGAATGGATTCCCATAGCTTTGCAAGAGACTCCAAACCCAGCAGACAAGCCCTTGGTAGAAGCCCTACTGCAGAAAGCCCACGAGGCAGACAACGAGCTTCGTCTACGTCCACGCAACCTTGCCATTGTACCAGCACCAAAAAGAACGGAGTGCAGCAAAGCAGTCGACCTCGCCCCAGGGGAATACATTTGCTTCCTATATTCGCAAACAACCTTCCGAGGTAGTCCAAGAACTATCCTACATCTTCTCCCCGCAGATGCCAATGGCGATCCAACAACAGACGAGGAGGTGCCTGCACATGGCTTCTTCTTGGAGAGAGAACTAGAAGCAATCGGTACAACGAACTTGGAACAAGCTCTAGCACCACTACGCTGCTATCTTGGAGACATTCGAACCACACCAAACAAAAAGAAGGACAGACTTGCCACCATATCTATATGCCATCGTGTGGCAACAAACAAAGACTAGCCAGCCGTTGGAATGCTGGACTATCTGGCCAAAGCAACACAAGACCATCCTCGTTGCACAACGAAGGAGTCTCGTTGGCGTCGTCTCGCACAAGATACAACGGCCCAAGAACGAGAGCAGCGCACAGAGCTTTCCCCACACTTTCTATTCCAACATCCTCCACTCCAACACAGCACAGCACACCTTTCCCTCGTTGCTTCGCAACGGGCGAGGCAAGGTATTCCTCCAAGGACGTCGTCGTTGCACCCGAAGCCACTGCCACAGCCATAGCGTCCTTCCAGGCCTGCACTGGATAGAACAATGGCCACTTTCCACAAGAACCACATACTCGTAGCATAGCCATCCTGTATACTCTATATATAGTATATTCTCCAAATGCGTATACAATATATCGACGAAAAGGCTCCCTAGTCGACCTCTTTGGCCATCTGCTCTATGGCACTGTTGGGCACTCCCTCTCTTCGGCACACCTTTCGGGCTTCGTATTGGCAACAGAATCGCAGCATACACCGCTCCCATCGTACAGCATCCGGCGAATGGGCTACCGAATCCTGCATCCATTTCCTATTCCGAGCTATGGCATCCGGCTCGAAACACGGTAGAGCGGCACGGACTTTCTCGATATTCATGGTGTGGATATACTCTGTATACTCTATGTGGGGAAATATCCAAATGCTTGTTCGCAATGGCCCGAACATAGGGAAAAAAAGAAATGCTCGTTGCGAATGGCTATAGCATAGAGGAAGAAAATAGAAATGCTTGTTGCGAATGGCACCATGGACAACCAAGGAATCCCAAAGAAGACAAATGCAGAAACATACAAGCATGCAGGCCACCATGGACAACCAAGAAATCCCAAAGAAGACAAATGCAGAAACATACAAGCATGCAGGCCACCATGGACAACCAAGAAATCCCAAAGAAGACAAGTGCAGAAACATACAAGCATGCAGGCCCGGCTCTAGCATAGAGAAAGAAAAATGAAAAGCTCGTTGCGAATGGCTATAGCATAGGGAAAGACAAAACAAGAAAAGCTAGTTCGCAACGGCACGAACATAGGGAAAGAATAAAAGAAATGCTCGATGCCAACGGAGCTAGCGTAGGAAAGAAAAAAAGAAAAGCTCGATAGCGACAATGGAATCCCACACCATGGACAACCGAAGAATCCCAAAGCAGAAACATGCCAGCATGCAGTCCACCATCGACAACCAAGGAATCCCAAAGAAGACAAATGCAATCCATGCCAGCATGCAGACTACCATGGACAACCAAAGAAGACAAATGCAGAAACATGCCAGCATGCAGACCACCATGGACAACCAAGAAATCCCAAAGAAGACAAATACGAAACATGCCAGCATGCAGGCCACCAAGGAATCCCAAAGAAGACTATATACAATCCATGCCACCAAGGAATCCCAAAGAAGACAAATACGAAACATGCCAGCATGCAGACTCGGCACTAGCATAGGAAAGGAAAAAAAAGAAAAGTTTTGTTCGCAACGGCACTAGCATAGGAAAGAAAAAAAAAGAAAAGTTTTGTGGCTACCATGGACAACCAAGGAATCCCAAAGAAGACAAATGCAGAAACATACCAGCATGCAGGCCACCATGGACAAACAACAATGCTCGGCCGCGAAGTAGACTTTGGAAGAATTTGGAACGACAATGCTCGGCCACGACAAAAAAATACGGAAAAACTCTGTTTTTTCTGGGTGTCGGAGGCTCCTGTGGTTGTACTAGGAAAGAACAAGCAAACAACAAGGTCGTAGCCTTGTACACCTAGAAATGGTACTGGGAATTCCTAGCTGTGCCTATATATACTCCTTGGTGCCTTCTAGTTGGCATCTACATTGCAACTACATAGCAACAAGATAACAACTACATCCAACAAGGTCGATACTAGATATTTTGCTAGATAGTTGCTAGTATTTGCTAAAAAAAAATAGTAATTTTTAGTAATTTTTAGTAAGTCTTAGTAATTTTTAGTAAGTTTTAGTAAGTTTTAGATATTTGCTAGGTCGCACCTACGTATACTGTTGGGTAGCCCTCGTACATATCTAGTATCGACCTTGTTGGATGTAGTTGCTATCTTGTTGCAATGTAGTTGCTATGTAGATGCCAACTAGAAGGTACCAAGGAGTATCTATGGGCACAGCTAGGAATTCCCAGTACCATTTCTAGGTGTACAAGTCTACAACCTTGTTGTTTGCTTGTTCTTTCCTAGTACAACCACAGGAGCCTCCGACACCCAGAAAAAATAGAGTTTTTCCGTATTTTTTTGTCGTGGCCGAGCATTGTTGTCGTTCCAAATTCTTCCAAAGTCTACTTCGCGGCCGAGCATTGTTGTTTGTCGATGGTGGCCTGCATGCTGGCATGTTTCGTATTTGTCTTCTTTGGGATTCCTTGGTTGTCCATGCTGGTCTGCATGCTGGTATGTTTCTGCTATGGATTGTATTTGTCTTCTTTGGGATTCTTGGTTGTCCATGGTGGTCTGCATGCTTGTATGTTGCTGCTATGGATTGTATTTGTCTTCTTTGGGATTCCTTGGTGGCCTGCATGCTTGTATGTTTCTGCTATGGATCTTTGGGATTCCTTGGTTGTCTATGGTGGCCACAAAGCTTTTCTTTTTCTTTTATTTTTCTTTCCTATGCTAGTGCCGTTGCAACGAGCTTTTCTTTTTTCTTTCCTATGCTAGTGCCGGGCCTGCACGCTGGTATGTTGCTGCCATGATTTGTCTTTGGGATTTCTTGGTTGTCCATGGTGGTCTGCATGCTTGTATGTTGCTGCATTTGTCTTCTTTGGGATTTCTTGGTTGTCCATGGTGGTCTGCATGCTGGCATGGATTGCATTTGTCTTCTTTGGGATTCCTTGGTTGTCCATGGTGGACTGCATGCTGGCATGTTTCTGCTTTGGGATTCCTTGGTGGTCCGCATGCTGGCATGTTTCTGCTATGGATTGTATTTGTCTTCTCTTGGATTTCTTGGTGGCCTGCATGCTGGCATGTGTCTGCATTTGTCTTCTTTGGGATTCCTTGGTTGTCCATGGTGGACTGCATGCTGGCATGTTTCTGCTTTGGGATTCCTTGGTTGTCCATGGTGTGGGATTCGATTGTCGCTATCGAGCTTTTCTTTTTTTCTTTCTTACGCTAGCTCCGTTGGCATCGAGCATTTCTTTTTTTCTTTCCCTATATTCGTGCCGTTGCGAACTAGCTTTTCTTTTTTTTCTTTCCCTATGCTATAGCCATTCGCAACAAGCTTTTCTTTTTTCTTTCTCTATGCTAGAGCCGGGCCTGCATGCTTGTATGTTTCTGCATTTGTCTTCTTTGGGATTTCTTGGTTGTCCATGGTGGCCTGCATGCTTGTATGTTTCTGCATTTGTCTTCTTTGGGATTCCTTGGTTGTCCATGGTGCCATTCGCAACAAGCATTTCTTTTTTCTTTCTCTATGCTATAGCCATTCGCAACGAGCATTTCTTTTTTCCCCTATGTTCGAGCCATTGCGAACAAGCATTTGGATATTTCCCCACATAGAGTATACAGAGTATATCCACACCATGGATATCGAGAAAGTCCGTGCCGCTCTACCGGTTTCGAGCCGGATGCCATAGCTCGGAATAGGAAATGGATGCAGGATTCGGTAGCCCATTCGCCGGATGCTGTACGATGGGAGCGGTGTATGCTGCGATTCTGTTGCCAATACGAAGCCCGAAAGGTGTGCCGAAGAGAGAGAGTGCCCAACAGTGCCATAGAGCAGATGGCCAAAGAGGTCGACTAGGGAGCCTGTTCGTCGATATATTGTATACGCATTTGGAGAATATACTATCTATAGAGTATACAGGATGGCTATGCTACGAGTATGTGGTTCTTGTGGAAAGTGGCCATTGTTGTATCCAGTGCAGGCCTGGAAGGACGCTATGGCTGTGGCAGTGGCTTCGGGTGCAACGACGACGTCCTTGGAGGAATACCTTGCCTCGCCCGTTGCGAAGCAACGAGGGAAAGGTGTGTTGTGCTGTGTTGGAGTGGAGGATGTTGGAGTAGAAAGTGTGGGGAAAGCTCTGTGCGCTGCTCTCGTTCTTGGGCCGTTGTATCTTGTGCGAGACGACGCCAACGAGACTCCTTCGTTGTGCAACGAGGATGGTCTTGTGTTGCTTTGGCCAGATAGTCCAGCATTCCAACGGCTGGCTAGTCTTTGTTTGTTGCCACACGATGGCATATAGATATGGTGGCAAGTCTGTCCTTCTTTTTGTTTGGTGTGGTTCGAATGTCTCCAAGATAGCAGCGTAGTGGTGCTAGAGCTTGTTCCAAGTTCGTTGTACCGATTGCTTCTAGTTCTCTCTCCAAGAAGAAGCCATGTGCAGGCACCTCCTCGTCTGTTGTTGGATCGCCATTGGCATCTGCGGGGAGAAGTTTGGACTACCTCGGAAGGTTGTTTGCGAATATAGGAAGCAAATGTATTCCCCTTGGGCGAGGTCGACTGCTTTGCTGCACTCCGTTCTTTTTGGTGCTGGTACAATGGCAAGGTTGCGTGGACGTAGACGAAGCTCGTTGTCTGCCTCGTGGGCTTTCTGCAGTAGGGCTTCTACCAAGGGCTTGTCTGCTGGGTTTGGAGTCTCTTGCAAAGCTATGGGAATCCATTCGAGTTGTTTGCCATCGGCGTAGAACTTTTTCTTTGGTTTGGTTTGGAAGCAAAGAGTGGGTTTGTTTGGGGATAGCTGGACTAGGTAGTAGAGCTGTGTGGGCTGGGGTCCATGCTGCTCGAAGTTTTCCTCGAGTTTGTCGAGGATAGTAGAGAGTCCCTTCGTGCTCCATATGGCGTGGTCGCCTAGCTCCTCGACAACCACAAAGATCCTGGCTGTATTTCCATACTGGCCTTTGCTTCGACGGAATCCAAGGATACGAATGTTTGTGTTGGAAAGAAAGTAGTCCAGCTTGTAGGTGTTGGTTTTTGCAATCCTTGCTATCCGGCCTGTAGCTTCGGCTGCCTTTGCCTCGAACGTTCTCCTTCCAACAAGAAAGCGTTCCATCTTCGCGAGCTCTTTCTCTCTCTTTGTCCGAAGTGCGACTTGGTCCTCTACGACTCTTCGACGCCACTCCTCGGCCTTCTTTGCATCTGCAATGGACAACAAGCGAACTGCCCTGTGTAGTGTAGATAGTGTCGATATTTCTCGATCTGTAGGAATCTCTTCCAGTGGCCAGCGAATCTTTTCTTTCCCTATAGCATTGTTTGTACTTTTTTCTCGCCAGATCCACGCCACTTGGGTTGTTTCGGGAAGCAGTTGGTTTGGTGGAATGCAGTTGGTGTGTTTCTGCACTGGTCTTTTGCTGGTGGCAAGAATGGTCGAGGTGTTGTCGGACTTGGTGTAGCAGCGGAGTGGGCCTTTGTCGATGCCGGCGTCGTTGGCCCCCAGAATGTCTACACAAAAGATTGGACAGCAGCGAAATCCAAACTCGGAAATTGTCCATTGCACGGCCTTCTCCCAATTCTGGTCGTTGTTGCAGATGGATGTTGTTGGAGCTACCCGCACCCCAGCCACCCGCCTTGTTTTGGAATGGGCATACCATGTTGCATATATTGTGTGGGCTGGACGATCTGCAAGGATACAACAACGGTCCAGCTCCTGGGCGAGATTGCTCCATTGTCTGGATGGGCGTTGTACTACGAAGATATCTTGGCCCAAGGTCTGTAGAACCTCCTCTACCAGCTCTTTGCCCATGTTGGCAGACAACTCTTCGCCAAGGCGACATGCATATAGCGAGACCTCGATGCGAGTGCATCCTCTGGCATGTGCGAAGATGCTCGTTGGGGCAGTCCACATAGTCTGCAAGGTGGCCACCAAAAGGTTCCCGAATATCTCCTGCTTCGAAGTTCGAAACAATCTTGTTGTATATCTTCGCGCGAATTGTCTTGCCTGCTGGGGTGGAGCGAACATAGGTGCACACGTGCTTTCCAACGGAGTCTGTGTTGTCCAGAATGGTCGCTATATCTGTCCGCATTGCATTGGCTAGGTCTCCCTCCTCTCGCATACCTTCGTTTTCTACTAGGTGGTCTACAAGTGCTGGCCGATCTAGCATCCCAGAAAAGTCTTGGGTGTAGTCTGCTATAGAGCCCATATCCACAAGATTCGAGATGTCTTTCTAGTCCTACTAGTGCGGACTGCAGCTGCTCCATTGGAATTTCCGATACATCGACCTTGGCCACAAAGTAGGCTTTCGGTTCTTCGCCTGGATATAGCTTGCACCATGCCTGGGAAGTCCGTCTTTCTGTGTCGTTCTCGATTCTAGCAATGGTTGTAGAGACAACACCACTGGAAGCAGTCCGAACAGTGTGGACAATGGACACATGGAGATGTTTGGTAGATAGGGCGGAATTCTGGATTGCTAGCTGGATTGCTGCAACGACCTGCTTTGCTTTCCTACCCTCGCCAGTGGACAGTTGGACCTTTCTTCCTGTGTATACCACATCCATGTGGGAGAGGTATCCAAACACATACAAGTCGTCCACAAATGTTGGGAGCCCTTCGAGTGGGGCAAGGTTGGTTGGACCTTCGTTTCCAGCTAGATAGTCCACATCGGCGATATCCGAGACAAGATTGCTATCGTAGGTGTTCTCTAGGAGGAGATGGATAGCTGTGTTCTTTTCCGCACGAAGTCCCATGCTTTCGAATGTTGCGTGGATAGCTGCCATATTGCTGTAGGTTTTGGGCAACCAAAATAGTTGCCTATATCCTTGGGCCACCTCTCTCTAAATAGGAAGTCTTTTGGCAACAAATTGCATTGGGCTCGATTTGTCGAATTGGCTGTGCTGGTTGCAACCCATCTGCCTACACATAGGATTTCCGAAAAAATTGTGTAGAATGTGGGTCTCCTTGGATGTCGACTTGTTCTAGCCATCCGAAACGGAGGAAGAAAAAATACTGATGCCAAAAAGGTTGCCGAAAAAGGCGGTTGCCAAACCAAAAATACGGGTCTAGTGAGCCAAGCACACTGATTGTAACCCTTCGTATTGCAACGTTATATCACGTATACCTTATGGACACCACTCCTCTAATTGGGTGGCAAAATACGAGAAATTGATACAATTGTTGATACATAGGATTGTATAAAGCAGCAGGAAGGGGGTGGGGCAACTAGCGATTGACTCCATATGCCGCTACGAACGTGGACTGAAAATCGCAGTACAACGTAGTAATTATGGGGGCATTTTTTCCAAGGTCAATAAAAAAGGTGCATTCACCCTTCCTGCTGCTCTTTCCAGTATATGGAAGTTACAATCTGATTGGTCCATAACACAATGAGGTGTGCATATTGGAAACTAATTAAGCGTTCGGGTAAGCAGTGAAAAAAATACGTCTGCATAGCAGGCTACCACGCAGTTTACAATGTTGAATGTGTGGTTTTAAAATGTAATGGCCAGGCTGCTGTACTGGGTGGCAATCCGTACAATCAGCCTTTCATCTTGCCTTGATATATAATAATAATAATAATTACA
Source organism: Actinernus sp. WN-2022 (assembly GCA_030867875.1). Taxonomy (NCBI): domain Eukaryota; kingdom Metazoa; phylum Cnidaria; class Anthozoa; order Actiniaria; family Actinernidae; genus Actinernus; species Actinernus sp. WN-2022. The sequence continues at coordinate 2,300,752 of JAOWCC010001210.1, forward strand.
GTTCTTTTCCGCGCATTTCGACTAGCCTCAATGCGCTTACACTTTATGGGAAAATACAATAACAATCTAATTTAATCTAATCTAATCGAACTGTAAACCATGTATACGTGAATAAAAATTGAGAAAAACACTATAGAGTAAATAAATATGTCTTAAGAAGAGACTTAAATTGCGTGACGGACTCAGCATTTCTGATGCTGTAAGGCAGAGCGTTCCAGAGCTTAGGCGCCGAGATTGAAAATGCGCGATCGTCATATGTGCAAGACATAGACCGAGGAACAACAAGTAAGCTCTTTGTAGATGAGCGCAAGTTACGTCGTGGGGCATATGGCATAAGAAGTTCACTTAAATAAGTTGGTACGCAACCATGTATAGCCTTATAAGTAAAAAGTAAAATTTTAAATAAAATGCGCTTAGTAATTGGCAACCAATACAGAGCACGCAAAACAGGGGAAATATGATCCGTGCGCTTGACTCTAGTGACTAGCCTAGCAGCAGAATTTTGAATGCGCTGTAACTTATAGATGTCAGTAGTAGGTAGTCCGTATAACAAGCTATTGCAGTAGTCGAGCTTTGAAGTTACAAAAGCATGAACTAGGCGCTCAGCACTAGGCTGGTCGAGATACTTCCTTACTCTACCAATATTACGAAGCGCTAGTGAAGCCGAACGACAGATACTATTAACCTGGCTAGACATAGTAAGGTGATTGTCAAAAATGACACCTAGATTTCGTGCCTCAGATGATATTGACACGGTGTGCTGACCAAAAGGGATACTAGGTATTGGTACTAAACGAGAGAATTTAGATGTAAAATGTAAAACCTCAGTCTTAGTAGGATTACAGGTTAGCTTATTTACTAGAAAGAATGACTGAATATCATTAATGCAGTGGTTCAAGTTTGTGAGGGCAGTCTTCCTTGACATGGGGTTCATCGTTATATAGAGTTGGGAATCATCTGCGTACATTATACAATCCAAGCCGTGTGATTTAATGATATCTTGCAACGGGCCAAAGTACAGGATGAAAAGGAGGGGGCCTAAGACCGATCCTTGAGGAACCCCAGATGTGACATGTCGGGGCTTAGACTCTGTATCGCCAATCACCACCTTCTGCGTTCGTTCATTGAGGTAAGACTTAAACCAGCGAAAGACCGTTCCTGTAAAACCATACCGCACAGAGTCTTTCCAAGAGAATGTCATGATCTATTGTGTCAAAAGCAGCGGAGAGATCTAACAGAACCAACACTACTTCATTCTTTCCACCAACAGCACGCATGACATCATTGTGAACCCGGAGGAGCGTAGTTTCAGTACTGTGAAATTGTCTGTAGGCAGACTGGAGACTGGGGTACAATTCATTTGCCATCAGATAATCACGTGATTGCCTCGTGGCAATGCGCTCCACTACTTTCGACAGGAATGAGATTTGTTATTGGTCGAAAGTTCGGAAATTCTTCAGGATTTAGCGACATCTTCTTAATAGCAGGATATTCGTATATATTTGCTGATTAGATCCCATCCAAGGTGATCCGGTTCCTGCACTTCGTCCGAATTGGTCCTTGCATCCAGTACATGGCAATTCCCTGCTATTTTTGAGGAACGGTCCGAGGGAGGAATGGCTAAAAATAACTAGGGAGGAGGGAGAAAATGGGATCTACATTCATGCTCTAGGGAGAAATGTTTAAAACTCACTAGGGAGGAGGGAGAAAAAAATGAAAAAACTAGGGAGGGAGATTACACTACCCGTTTCTCTCCGCTCCTTTTTCGAGTAGTACAACAGGTTCTAAATCAGTAAATATATTTACTGTGGTTCTTTCACGTCCCCTTCAAATACTGATTAGAAGGAGACAAGGCTAACGGCTTATAAACGTCCCTGCCCAAGGACGCGGCCCAGCGGGATTCTAACCTCCGACCTCCCGCCAGCAAGAAACCACTACACCGCAAACATATCGTTTCACCGAACACCGCAGGTTTGAAAACGCAAACAACGCACACCACAGGATTTGAGATCACCGCATTACCACAATATGGGATTTAATTCACCGAAATACCGCACTAAAACTGACCTACACCGCAAACCCCAATGTTCCCCTCCACTCTGATCTAGACCGTACTCTACCAACTGAGTTAACCAGTGAGGGAACTGGAGATGTAGTGCAAAATGGCAATGACACGGCCAAATCTGAAATTGTAAACCAAGCAAGTTGTATGGCACTACAACTAAAAATAACCAGATCTGGTAATGAAGATACGTGTACTTTAATTTTATTTACATCGGGTATCCTTTCAGCTTAATACAAATTAATACTAATATCGATAGGAGCCCTAACAAAACAACAATAATAAAAGGAAACTTCTAGCAATTGACAGTTTCAGTGTGATTTGAATTTCAATGAAAAAAAGTGCTGTCTAGATAATACGGGCAACAATTTCTTGCAACTTGTCTACTCAATCCCGGTTTCTGGAAAACTAACCACCCACCCCTCCCTTCGATATTCATCGTTCTATTAATGATTGACCATTAAAGATTAGGGTGAAGTGTGTGTTGCGTGATTGCTCAATGGGTTTGTTGCCGGACCCTCAGGAAATATTTAACGTTTTCTTGTCTTACTTTACTGATAGTTACTATTTTTCAATTATAACTTCAAGTTTTTTTGAGTTTAACTTCCTCAGCATTTATACTGCTTCTTAGGGTGATCACGTGATCAGTAACGTCATAGGTAAGAGAAACACATAGATGGGCCCACGAGTTTTATATATCGGAGAAAATTGATCATGAACATAAGATTGCTTCACAAGTCAAATAGAATCACGGTTAGAGATCTTGTTTTTATTGATTAGGGGTGAAGATATATAAAGGGGGAAATGTGGTCACGTGACCTATTTTGCTGAATATACCCTTAATAGTAAACGATAGTCGAGTTCTCTAAGCGTGAGTTTGTAGAAATGAGTAATCAAAATATACTGGATATACTAACTTATTTACTTGATAACTTGATCACGTCACGTGATCACCCAAAATTCAAAACCACTGGTTAAGGTTCTTTAACACGTGAGGTTCTATGGACCCTTTGCACGTGACGTCATAGCCGCCATGTTGGTGTACAGTTAACAATAGATTCTTCGTTAGCTTCTTTTGTTCTGTACACCAACATGGCTGCCATGCCCTTTGTCATTTGAATCTCTGGGGATTGAGTGCAAACCATCTATTGATACCAAACTCGTTGCATGGCACTACACAACACACGCTATGACGTAGCTAGCGTCTAATACGCATGCTCACATCTTATTACCGGTAGAGTGGTAACCATGTACAGCTGTTTCGTCCTTGTTAGGACTCATCAGCATGGCATAGCCCCCAAGACCGTCAGCCTCACTTTAGATCATAGGCCTCAGAATCTGGTTACTCTAGCGGCGAGCTCGAAAGCTGCTTTAAACCCCAGCCACCACGCTACACGTGTGGGAGCTAGAGATGTGAACAAGCGCTATAGCAATGTGGATCTCTCCGAAGAGGATCTAGTAGTGCAAAATGGAAATGGCACGGCCACACGTGTAGCGTGGTGGCTGGGGTTTAAAGCAACTTTCGAGCTCGCCGCTAGAGTAACCAGATTCTGAGGCCTATGATCTAAAGTGAGGCTGACGGTCTTGGGGGCTATGCCATGCTGATGAGTCCTAACAAGGACGAAACAGCTGTACATGGTTGCCACTCTACCGGTAATAAGATGTGAGCATGCGTATTAGACGCTAGCTACGTCATAGTGTGTGTTGTGTAGTGCCATGCAACGAGTTTGGTATTATAATTTCGGATTTGGCCGTGCCATTTCCATTTTGCACTACTAGATCCTCTTCGGAGAGATCCACATTGCTATAGCGCTTGTTCACATCTCTAGCTCCCACACGTGACTTTTGGTTTTGTTGCTCGTATTACCACTGTCGATGCAACCTGTCGCGCAACAAATCTAGAAAGAACGCTTGTGATTGGTTACAAATCTAGAAAGAACGCTTGTGATTGGCTACAAATCTAGAAAGAACGTCCGCCATCTTTGTTTTACGTTGTGCATGCGCGCGCCGACACAATGACTTCATCACTTGCGCTCGGGCCGCAAATGGCACTACGCGGGCGCAAATAAACAATACACCCTCCAAGTGATGTTATTCATTTATTGAGGTTCAATAATAGTAAATATCCGACTTCTGCAAATATTCAATATCGGATGTTTGCATGCTAACACTAGCCGCGCATTGCTGAGTTTTAGTGCACAATTTAAATGTTTTTTATGTTCCTCCTTTCTTTGTACAGTACTGACATGTTTATGAAGTTAACCTGGATGATAAGATAAAAACACCATAATGTATTGAGAAACCTTTATTTCAACCATTAGACCCTCTATTCAGCCGGACTACAACGTTTTTCCATCGGCTTATGTGACCCTAAGGCTCAACTGTTTATAATCAGTTTAATCGAAAGTTTGACAACATTTTAAGGTTCTTGTGGCCAGAGGATAGTTAAAGGCATTAAATGTGTTCTAGCAGCAGAAAAAGCCAAACGGGATAGTCCTCGCCCGCGTAAATTTGAAGATCTCTGTAATGCAATCTGCTGCAGAAACCATTCAAGGTCAGGGTTATGCATTTCCACTACAACTATGAAGTGTCAACCTTGTTTGCATCGCCTCTATTCTTCTCTCTCCATGTTCCTCGCAGACGACTTCTCGTAGTATTCCGTTATAAGCTCACACTTTATCTATATAGGTGGACACAAACTAGTTAAAATATAATCTAGGAGAAACTATACTAACAACAAATACAATGACATGCAGGAACTACTCACAGGGACTGGTTCCAATAACGGATTCCAAGGACACGAACGAGTTAAAACATAATCTAGGACAAACTATGCCAACAACAAATACAATGACAGGCAGGAACTACTCACAGGGACTGCATCCAATAACGGATTCCAAGGAGACGAACGAGTTAAAAATATAATCTAGGACAAACTATGCTAACAACAAATACAATGACAGGCAGGAACTACTCACAGGGACTGCATCCAATAACGGATTCCAAGGACACGAACAAGTTAAAAATATAATCTAGGACAAACTATGCTAACAGACAGATCTCAACTACCTAAAGTATCGTGGACTCCTGTATATCAAAAGCATGGTGCATGACCTTTCACCGTCCTGTAAACGCTATATTACACCCGTTTTGGCTTCTTTTACTCCGGCATAACTCTTACTCGTATTATTTTCATCTCACAGTCTTCAGTAATCCTGTCCCGGAGCTGTTCTTTCCTTTCCCTTTCAAATCTTTTTCTAGAGGAAAGTTCCACCATTTACGAATCTGTTCTACCTGCAGGTTAATTGTTTATTTGTTATTTGCTGTGTTATTCTATTCTTTGTGTCAAACAAGAGGAAATTAGCCGCGTAAAATTTACCTATATCATAAGAGCTAATAGATGCGCCACGTGCACCGCGCAGTTTTACTGGAATGTTATCAGATACTCGGGATAACACTGCGAGTCGTAGAAAACCACAAAAATAATTCCGCTGCCATTGTCTACGGAGTCGTAGAGAATCTCAGGTCTGGTTAAGTCTTTTGAAGGCGGTGTAATCAGACCTGGACGGCCGGCAGTATACTGTCCCACCAACACAAGAGCCACGTACATGCTTCTGTGGCCGTGACCTAAACTGGAGGCGTACCTCATCGAGTAAGATGCGTCTCTGGCAAAGTACACTCCATTACCAAACGCTGTACCTGTTTTGAAAGGTTAAATCAGAGAAGCTCGTGACACTAGTACTATCGGAAGAGGATGATGATGAGGAGGAGGATGAGGAACAGGAGGAGGATGAGGAGGATGAGGAGGGAGAGAATGAGGAGGAGGAGGAAGAGGATGAGGAGGAAGAGGATGAGGAGGAAGAGAATCAGGAGGAGGAGGATGAGAATCAGGAGGAGGAGGATGAGGAGGAAGAGAATGAAGAGGATGAGGAGGAAGAGAATGAAGAGGATGAGGAGGAAGAGAATCAGGAGGAGGAGGATGAGGAGGAGGATGAGGAGGAAGAGAATGAGGAGGAAGAGAATGAGGAGGAGGAGGATAAGGCGGAAGAGAATGAGGAGGAAGAGAATGAGGAGGAAGAGGTCGAGGAGGAAGAGAATGAGGAGGAAGAGGAGAAAGAGAATGAGGTGGAGGAGGATGAGGAGGAAGAGGATGAGGAGGAAGAGAATGAGGAAGAGGATGAGGAGGAAGAGAATGAGGATGAGGAGGAAGAGAATGAGGAGGAGGAAGAGAATTAGGAGGAAGAGGATGAGGAGGAAGAGGATGAGGAGGAGGGGATGAGGAGGAAGAGAATGAAGAGGAAGAGAATGAGGAAGAGGATGAGGAGGAAGAGGATGAGGAGGAAGAGAATGAGGAGGAAGGGAATGAGGAGGAGGAAGAGGATGAGGAGAAAGAGGTTGAGGAGGAAGAGAATGAGGAGGATGAGAATGAGAATGAGGAGGAAGAGAATGAGTAGGAATAGGAGGAAGAGAATGAGGTGGAGGAGGATGAGGATGAGGAGGAAGAGAATGAGGAGGAAGAGGATGAGGAGGAAGAGGATGAGGAGGAAGAGGAGGAGGAGGAGGATGAGGAAGTAGAGAATGAGGAGGAAGAGAATGAAGAGGAGGATGAGGAGGAAGACAATGAGGAGGAAGAGGATGAGGAGGAAGAGGAGGATGAGAAGGAGGAGGAGGTAGATGAGGAGGAACAGGAGGAGGGTGGTGATGATTTATGCTATCTATCTTTTAAAAGTAAAGCACCTTCTTAGTCTACTAGATAAAACTATTCATTTTGCAATTAACTATACCGATACGGAACGATTGTTTCCGTGCTAGGATATTGACTTCTGGTGAGTAGGAACGAAAAAAGACCAAAAAGTAGCATATATGTGTGTATAAATACAGAATATAGAGTGTAGTAGCTTTTGGAATAACATATAATGTATGGTCTCTCAGTACCTGAGAAAGTCAGAAAAGCACGATACAGATGTTTGAATCATAGTAGCGTTATTTATCCTATGTGGTAGTGCTATCGAAAATATGTTATCGGTACTACACTGTGGAATTTGTTTCTAGGAAAGGGAAGAATTAATGCAACCACATCGGTCTCATATTTTAGTGGAGCCAGTCAACAGTTTGCTCTATTTCACGGGAAAGATTATTTCCATTGTTTTCAGAAAATTTACGGCTTTCCCCTGGCTTTATTTTTGTTATTGAATTTTGTTAGTGCCAAAACCATTACTTACCATGTGCTCCACAGAAACCCCTGTTAAATCCATTAGTGTTAATGGCCGTCACATTCTTGACATCTGTTCCATGGAATAACTCCCTCTCGTTGTTTGCACCTCCGTTGTCTTTATCCATCTTCTGTTTTTTGACCATGTATGATTTATACAGAAGGGGGTTTTGTACGCGTTCTATCTTGATAATGTTACCAAGTCCTCCTGTCGATGTAAACATGTTGTATACTCTTTGGTATTCAGGTGAACCAGAACTGAGAGGTTCGAGGTGTACTGTCTTCTCTTTACCGCCATGTTCTGCAGGCATTGGAACCCAATCTTTAGGAAGTTCAATCCCTAACGAACAATACAGACAGCAGCAATATTAATTCTTGAAACTACAATCTTATTTACACACTCACTGACTCACTTTCTCACCCACTCAGTCAATCTCTCTCTTTCTCATTCACCAACTCACTCGTTTACTTATTTACCTACGCATTCACTTATTTACCCAATCACTAACTCTCTCTGACTTACTCACAAACTCACTCACTCAATCTCACTTAGTCACTCATTCAACCATGCACACAGGCGTTAACGTATTTACTCACTCACTCGTTCAATAATTTATTTACCCACTCACTTATTCATTTGCCCACACACTCGTTCACTCATTCACCCACTCACTCGTTCACCTATTCACTTACTCACTTGCTCAATCACTCACATGTATGATTTTAATTTCCAAGTCAAAACCTGTTTAGAGTTGGCAATCGTCAATTCAATTATTACGGTCAGCAGACTGTTAAGAACTACCAATTTTTCTGTTCTCGCTACTCACCTTCAGTACGCATACCAACTGTGTGTCGTTTAACTTTGATCTGTTGACCCGTTGTTGATCCCGTGCCGATGTTCGCACCGAGAACAATCACATACTGTTCATCCACTAGCGTCACGGTAACTCGAGGATCGTCACTAGAGTGAGCCTTCTCAATGACAGCGTTGGACATTTTATCAAACAGTGTGAAGGTGCCATGCAAGTCGTGTTGCCAACGGATAGTCTTGTACAACACCTTCGCTTGTTCTCTGTCCTTGTCCTTCTCGTTTCTTTCTTGTATCTCTTTCCATATGTCATTAACAAGTTCCGTCACTTCAGCTGGACCTCCTCGAACAACAACACGGTTAACCGCTCCTTCGAACTTGATACTAACGTCACGCTTCATAGCCTTGTTTGTCAACTTGCGACGCTGTGAATCACTTAGGTTAGAAACAGCTTCATTGTCTACTTTCTGTGTCATGCATGCCTCTGAAAAACCCTTCAACAGCGATTTCTCGGCAGCATCAGTATTGGACTGGTTTTTACCAAACACGTATAGTTTGACTGTCGTAGTAGCATTAGCTATACCCTGCATTTGAGAAGGGCGTGGGCCTTTGGTACGAGGCTTTGGTGTTAGCGATTTTCGTATAGAGCTTTGTGGCCTCGCACTGCCATTACTATAAACTCCTTGGTTCACTTCATACTTTTGTTGTTCCTGTTGAAAGGCCTGAACCATGTGCGCTTGGAAAATAACAACCCTGATTTGCTGTATGTGTTGTATGGAAGGACAAACATTGCTTAGTGCCAGGAATGTTACCTCGGCTGAATCATCCGCTGACATGCCAAAACTTCCCGTCCCAAATGCTGGTACTGAAATGGCCTTAAAACCCCTCCCGTCTGCAGTTCGTAAGCAATTCTCAATACATGTTTGAATGTGTTGTTTATTGGAGGACCCTGGTAACATATGAATGACATGACCGACTTTCAAGTTATGTCCGTTGGTTACTACAACAGATCCACCGGTTTGGGGTCCAAAAGAGGTACATTCGTCTTGCAATCCTGATCCTGCAGCCTTTGACACTGCTTTGCTCAAGGCGCCAGCACTCTGCATGTTCATATCTGGGTGGTTTATGTTGACGATGGCATCTGTTTGTTCTGTTGTTAAGTTCCCTGGAATAACTTGCACATTTACTCTTCCAAAGGACGCGGCTAAATGTGAGGAAGAGGAAGAAGGCAATGCACCAGTGAGCACGTCCTTCCGTGTTCTGGTAGACTGCGCTTGACTGTACTGACCTTGAACGACTGCAAATTCTTGCTGGAATGCAGCTATAAGGTTTTGATCCTGAGAAAATACTACGAAGCGGATGTCTACCACTGACGAGTTATGGTTGGCATTGGAATAACTAATGGCTTCGTTGATCATCACTTTGCAGGCGATATTGTTTGGGAAATTTAATCCTCCTGTTCCTATGACAGGAAAGGCGATGGAGTTTGCACCCAGCTGATCTGCTTTTTGAAGACAGTTCTGGACGATCGTCCTAAGTTTCTAAAAGATGAGAAATATTAAGTAACATTATATCGTTATTATAAGTCAAAAGCGAAGTGCCAATAGACTTATAATTAGTGGCCACAGATTTCTGCATTTAAATGTAATGGAGATTTCTGCATTTAAATGTAATGGTTTTACACCATGTATGAGGAAGTAAGTCATCGGTCAAAAAAAGCGATTAAATTCAAATCGCATAAAAATGAGTGTAATAACTGTCGCAGTCCCAGGGTTCGAAATTAACGGGTTGTCCCAGACAACCTGTTGTACACAGCCATTAACCCCTGTCCATGCAAGTAGTAGTATCTCCATACATGTTTTTTTTTATCTGTTTGTTTAACAGGGGCACGGGCAACCTAATTATTCTTAGGGCAACTGAACCATGTTTTGTGGTTGCCTCTGGTCAACCGGACACAAACAGTTAATTTCAAACCATGCAGTCGTGGCTGCCCTCTAGGTTACTGTTACAGTGCGACTACTGGAACCGGGGCCACTTAGACAACGAGAACCAATCACATTGCAGAACGAAAACAAAAGCATTCCAACTTAAGGTTACTTGAGCCAATCAGTCTCGATTACACGACAATAGCATTTTTAATTGCTAGAGCTTCGATCCGGTGAGAGGCGAATTTGCTGGAGTAGTTCTGAAGTCTTTTGAATGTAGAAGATCGCGTGGATATGCTAGCATTGATACTTTGGAATGCTTTAGTTTCGTTTTGCAATTCGTTGTCTAAGTGGCCCGGGGTTGCACTGTAATTCATCGCATCACTGCTGACTTACATTTTCTGCTGCTCCGCCAACGACGCCATCCCAGCTACAGCAGTGTGTATGCAGTACATGATTACACGGCAGGTCATATCCTTGCGTGACTGTCACGCCACCTTGTTGGCTGGACGTGCCAAGAGCCTGTTGTAATCGAGGTCCAGCGGTGTCACTGAATACTTTGGCCAGCTTTCCTATAGTTGCAGTTACCAGTACATCAACCTGTAACGAGATAAATAAAACTTTAAACGAACGCTTTATCGAATACTTCTTTAGCCTCTTACAAGGGTTTGTAAATTATGTCTAAAACCAGGAGCATATTACCCGGAGCGTCCATATGTATCTGCGAGTTGGCGTATTTACACCTTGGGCTATTAAAAACACTTCCACGAATAAATGTTTTTCTTTGTCTGAGATAATAGCCTGTGCCATTACCTTTTCTTTGAATTTTGAGTTTTTAGGGCTAAGTCACTAAACAACAAAGGAATGTAATGCTACCCTACATTTAAGAGACCCCTGAAAACTACCTAGATTGAACCCAAATAAACTAGGTTGAACCAAAGGTTGAATACAAAAATAAACTAGGTTGAACCTAAATAAACTAGATTGGACAAAAATAGCCTTGGTTGAACCAAAATAAACTAGGTTGAACAAAAATATACTAGTTTCAAACCAAAATAAACTAGTTTGGACAAATTTAACCTGAAGTATAATTTAAAACTACAACAAATATATTACGTTATAACAAGAGTGCCACCCACACCCCCTCCCCCGGAGGAGCAGCTTACCCTTTCCGCTACTATGTTACTCTGTTTCCCAAGATATATTGATCCTCCCAAAGGACAAAGAAGAACTGGATGAGGCGGCAGGAGTACGATGAGTGAACGGAATGGGTTCTGCGTCATTGCCGCTGTCGTCTGATTCAGGACTTGAGTCGTATGCTTCACCTACGTCTGTGCCAGCAGCCCCACTAGGGGATCCCTTGGGGACTGTTGAGTCAACTATTATGGTACAGTGGTGATCTTGCTCAACAGAACGAACCAACCGATCCCCTTTTCCATCGGTAAAATACTTTCTTAACCCTGGCTGATGTGCTTGTACTGTCTTCATTGCGATGGAGAGTAGTTAACAAATGGAAAGCTTCTTGTGCTCTCGTTATGCCCTCTCTAGCCCCAGAGATAACAAACTCGTCATCTCGCTCTCCTGGTTTGATTTCGACGCTGTACTCTTTCAAGCCAGTCTCCATTTTCTTCAGATCATCCATCCGATTTTCCATTACATAACGCCTGACACCTGTGCTCGGGCAATGAAAAGGTTCCGTTTTTATTGAGTTCTCATCAAGAAACGTTTTCATCCTTGTTTGAGCTTTTACAACATCCTCTTTGAATCCTGTGACCCACGTTTCATTCCACTGATTTCTACGAACATAAACTTTAAACATGTTCTCGACGTCATCACAAACTGAGCTCCATCTGTCGGTTGCGAGAAGCCCCTCATTGTCCTTATCCATCTTGATTTTTATCTCCTTGGTGAGCCCGCGAATAAGTTCGGCTGCGTTCTCGGGCATGCGCATTTGAGCTTCCAACAACCATTGCCTTACTGTTGCTTTCATCGATGGTAAACACAGCCTCTATTGAACGCTTTGCAAGCTCCGCTTTAACTCGATTCAGCCCCCTCATCGGATCCAAGCATATCTATGACATTTTGGGTCAAATGAAAGGTTTCTCTCCGTCATTTTAGCTACCTGCTGGTACACTTTGATACTCGCCTCACTAAACTGTTGTTTAGGACCTTCCATGTATATTGTGCTGCTCTCTATGTCAATCTGCACATCGAGGTCTGAAAATTGGGCCAGTGATCTTCTCTACAAAACCCAATTTTTTTCAAAAGAACAAGTTTCTCTTCTTCAATATCGGGAATCGTCTTTTTTGCGTATGTTTTCCCTGAGTTCGTTTTTCTGAATTTCAAGAATGTGATCCCGCAACATGTTGCGAAATCTCTGAGAGTCAGATTCCAGACATGTCACTTTTATCTTTTTACAAGATTCTATTTCTTTCATTAGAAGCGAATTCTTCCCCAGTTGTTCACGTAATCCAGGCAAAGTTTCAGTCACCGCCTTCCAATAATCTTTGTCGACATCAATTTCAATTTCGTGAACTTCTTGGTAAAGGATGTGACAATTTCGATTCCTTTATCTTGGTTATCTTTACCCGTTTGCTTCTCTTCGGTAATGGAAACAGTTGGGGAGCCATGCTTGTACTGAAACCCAAACCCTATTTCGCGGAGTAAATTGTTTAATTCTCGAAAGTGCTCCGATGGTCTTATAAACTCCATAACATCTGCCATCCACCGCTATCCTTATTCCCTGCATAGAAGAGTCCTTATTTGATAGAAAAGGCTTCTCAGTCTGGTTATTGCCTGATGCTGTCCTTTCTCCTCCATCGTCGCTTTGCCTTTTATTTCCTGCAGCTTTCAAGTGGGGATGGTATCTTTCTAATGTTAACATTGCGTCAATTTAGAGAGCGTTTCTGAGAAAGGACCTTCTGGACAACTGTAGAACAAAAGACAAATGTAAGTTAGTGCTTTCTTGATCCTAAGACCAAAGACAGAACTTTCCGTTCTAACGAATCCCCGGCGTTACCCGCATGGCCACGTCAGTACGTTAGGAGTGCTCCAATCCACACCGCGGCAAAACGTACGCGCATGCGTATTTGCTATTTCTTGTCGGGCGCGCGGCCGCCCCCAGTTTCCCGCGAAACTGAAATGAAACAACAGGCACATACCCGTGATTTTAAAAATTTCTGCTTAAAAGCACCATTTGTGAACTGTTTTGTCAAAAAATAAGAAAACTACTTAAAAGCTAAGCCTAAGACTTTAACAGGTTGAAGTTTTCTTAATTTGTAATTCATTGTGAGTTTACTAAGTTATAAAATTATTTACTAAAAAAGTTGAAACCCTCGGTAATTTGTATTTGATAGCAGAGCCTTCGTTCTTTTGGCCAGCGGAGCATACCGTTTTGCCGCGGTGTGGCTGCAATCTGATGTGCGAGAGGCAACTCATGAGATCAATCACGGTTTCTGGAAAACCTTACCCCCACCCCTCCCCCCTGTTTCACCCTAAATCTAATGATTAATCATCACATACACATGTATACCCAAGGGGGGAGGGGTGGGTGGATAGTTTCCTAGAAACCGTGATTACCCCACTCATGCAGGATCTTAAAATAACGTTCTTGGTAAAGCAAAATGAATAAATACAGTTATTATAGAAAGCCTTGACTGTGTGACATAATTGGCAGGACCCAATTAATGGAACGCTTTGGTGACATACACTTTCCATTTCAGTTTTTATTAAGAACATGACATGGCTTTGCAATCTCACCTCCAGCATCAACAAAGTGAACAACCGCACTACCATCGCCTTCCACAAACTCGAGTCCTTTAACATCACCTCCAACCTTAGGATTTGCAAAGTAGAATTCAATGGTATCACGAGTAGTTTTTGGGGGTATCCCCTTCACAAGAATGCACGAAGAGACCGGCACGCGCTCGATAACGACTGGAGCTCCATCTAACTGTCCTCTTTCTTGGACTTTTTGTTGTGCTTGATGGAAGTCTAACGAAGAAATAACGTAGACGTGTTAAGAATTAGAAACTGCAAGGAATAATAACGTCCCTGTGTGTCGTTTTCGCTTTATGATGAACCTTAGTTATTAAGGTTAGCTCAGTTGGCAGAGCACGGTCTAGAGTGTGGGAGGTCAGGGGTTCGAAACCCGTCCGCGTCCTTGGGCAGGGACGTATAAGTCGTTGGTCTCCTTCCTCTCCTAATCTATACGAGGGGGACGTGAAATAACCTGTTGTTTTATTTCGAGAAAGAGTACGGGATTGTCTCCCGACACAACTTACAGCCTGGTGACTAACAATTAAATCGCTCATGATTGTAAACTGCATGGCAGCACATTGCGCCCCAGTTGCATCCGTATCACAAAATAACCTTGTGAAGCGCATTTGAATATATTCATAAAAAAATTGCGAACATTTAAGCGCTCTAAGCGTAGTAAATTAGAGTAATAACTAAGGCACCGATCATTTACTCACCTGAAATCGTGTCCAAGATGACGAAGGCATTTCCATTGTCGAGCATAGTCACCTTCAGCACTTCATTCTGTGTCATGGATTCGATGAAGTTCCTCAAACCGTCAGAAGTAGTTTTATCGCTCAAACCTCGAACAAACAGTTCGTTAGGTTCCACTTGATCAGTGGAACGACACCACCCAGACTGGGGACCTTCCGCATGCATTCCTCTCAAGTCAACCTCCTGAACCTGTCCTTCGTGTCGACTGCGACCTCTCACGTTTACACCTCCTCTTCCACGATTAAAAGATGCACCGCCTCTATTATGCAGGTGAGATTGGGGGAACGGATCACCGTGGAAATCACCATAGTCAGGTGAAGGATGATACTGGTTTCCCCAATCGCCATAACTATGTCTTCTCGTTCCATGTTGTGGATTACGATCACAGTCATGATTGTCATGGTAAGGGGGCCATTCTCCCGAGGTGTTAGATCGTGTATTGTTAAATCCTCCTCGCTGATTCCAGTTACTCCTACCTCTATTAACTCGTCCTCTCTGATGTCCTAGTCCGCTAGATGTGACACGGACACCTTGGTTACTTCCGATGGAGTCTACACTTTCTCTAGAACCTTGCCAGTCTTCAGTCCTCGCATCCCTATTTTGATTCTGGCGATTTCTATTCCTCTTCCTGTTTCGTCTTCTTTTCCCTCCTCCACCCCCACCTTGAACAGTATTAGTATCAAAACCTCCTCTACCTCTACCCGCGTTACCTCTTTCTCCATCTCTACTGACAAAACCTCTTCCATCACTATCACCTTCATTGTTTTCTCTCCTCCAACTACCACGTCCTCTTCCACTATTTACCCCAAAGCCAGCGTTCCTAATTCCTTCTCCTTCAAAATTCCTAGAAACTTCATTACTTTCTTCGTGTTCTTCTCCACTTTGCTTGTTATTTTTATTCCAGCATCCGCGACGTCCCCTAAACACGCGACCACGGCCTCTTCCTCTCACTTGATCTCCAGCCCTTAACCCTTCCTGAGCGCCCCACACAGGATCCTCCTTTATAGGTTCTTCCTTATCACCTGACATCTTCATCAGGCACGTCCTAGCGATTTTAAGATCCTCAAGCACATCTGGACGTTGAAGTACTTTCCTGATGGAATATCGAGGGAAATCTTTAAATTCTTTCTGGAGGTGTTTAACTTTGTCCTCCAGATCAAGTGGTTCTTGTTCTTCCAGTTCAATATTATCTAGGGGAGGCTCCTCGTGACCATCTCCTGATTCACGATAAACAGAGCCTTCCTCCTCTTCGTAATATTCCTCTTTGTCATCTTTTTCCTCTGGATCATCCTCCATCTCCAGTTCAGGCACTCCGGAAACGGCAGCTGTACTTTCCATTTTCTCTGGGGACATAAGCAAATAAATCAGTTTAGCGTGGCCCAGATGTTGCCTCGTGAAAGCATCTCTAGACATCTATCTCGATTTTATCTGAATCTTTAGGCGGTCCTCCTGTGGTTAACACGAGATGGGACTGGAGAGAGGGATTCCACAATCCACACAGGGATCCCAATCCACAATTATTGAAGACCTGTGTGTCCAGTTTCGCATTCAAGAATTACCGCTGGATGCGATGACTACAGACACATTTACTCGACATCAGCCTCACCTAGATGTTAAATATTCATAAATGCCAGCGGCATGATGGGTTATTCACCACCTCGCTGGTATTTGTGAATATTTTACACCAGAATGAGACTAACGTTGAGTAAGTGCGCCTGTAGTCATCGCGTCCAGCGGTAATTTTTAATGCGAAACGGTCTATTGTATCTGATCACCTCAAATGGGCGGCGAGTCTAAAACGCGGGTAACAGTAGGTTAAATGTTTTTCTTTTAGAAATTATAAAAGTACAAAAGTATTATGTGGCACCTGTTTATGGTTAGCCTCCTTTGCAGTCGTTCTTAGTGTGGAGGGAGTATGGGACACGAAGAACGGTTGCCGAGGAGACTAGTTTACGGTGTGTATGGGGAAAAACGAGACAAATGTCTGCTTAGGCATACACCATTATCAGCGTGGACTGACTATGTGTAAATGAAACGAAACTTCTGGTAATACCCATTCGGTAATACCCATTCGGTAATACCCATTCGGTAATACCCATTCGCCGCCGTCAGGACGTACTCAGAATTAACTCTACGATAGAAAGCGCAATCAGTTGACTGTGTATCTTACGCGCTACACTAGCAACCACTTTTACTAGTATATAATGCATCAGTCAATTCCAGTAATGCCCATTTCTCCCCCCTCCCCCCCCCCCCCCCCCCCGGGACAACCCCCGGGCAGGAGTCATTTTCGTTTTTTTTTATTCCCCACGGTGAGGACAAGCAAGGTGTTCAAATGCCCCACAGTGGAGCCAAAGAAGTAAGGAAAATGCCCCACCCCCGGGCACATCCATAATGATATACTGCACCAAGTTTAATTCCATGCAAATACACAAGGCGTAGAGAAGTGCTATTTCTCTATCTATTCATTGATAGTTTCCGTTCGTTTTGTTGATCCGCCATCTTGGTTTATATTTACATCTTGGTTTGTATTACCGCCCTACTATTGAGCCGCCTGGAGCAAAATGGTATTAATACATAGTTTATCTCTCATTCCTATAAATAATCATTCGCAACGCGGTTAATGTTTAATATATAACAAACGCTTATTAAAACCACATGACATACTTTTATAATAGTTTGACTGTGCTGTTCTTCCGGTGGACAGCAGCAAACGGTGCATATTTGTAAACGAACTACTCGATATCGTTTCAAACTCGGACAGGCAGAGTTTGGGACCCGAGTGCCTCGTGAATTAACATTTTAGCGTAGCGTTAAGAATACAGGATTGCAGATCAGGTTTAGATGGCAGTGAACGTACGGGAACTGCTATTTTCTAGCTATATTGTAAAAATTAAACATCCATAGATTTCCCGGCTTTTTCGTGTCCTAGCGAAAACAAACAACGTGGATAAGACGGTATAAACTGCAAGTTTCTAGGTTTAATTTAGAGAAATAGATACACGTAGAATCCACAGGCAGCTGGAGTAATTACAACAACTCAGATGTATTGTTTTTTTACTCGATACAGTATGGCGTCGTTACCACGAGACCAGTCTCTTTCCCACAATTCTTTTCGGCAGTGTCAAATGCCCCACCATTCGCCCCGAGGTACTGGAATAATGCCCGACCCCCGGGCCGATATAAAATTACAAATGCCCCACTCTCGGGATCTCATGTATGAAAATGCCCCTTCATGTCCCGGAGGGGATGGGCATTGCTGGAATATAAGGTTTTTTGCACCTTTTCTTTGGTATTGATCAGTCTCTGTCTTTCTGTTGTCCGATGCATATTAAAGTGATCGATTGCGAGCATCAAATTAATTGCTTTCTTATCTACTTCGGGAATATGGCCAAGTGTGAGGTCAATAGATGCGAGAAAGGGGTACGGTATAACAATCAACGTCGAAATCCGTATTTTAGCTATTTTTACTGTGCCGCTATGAAACTACAATCTTGGACAAAATGATTTGGGACACTGGTCACTTTTAGAGAGTCATTTTAATTAAAACCCCTCCCCCTTCAATGTTATTATAGGTACACGTTCACTCTGGAAGTTTATTCACGAGTTTGGGAAGCTGCAGCTGTGTTAATCCAGTATTTTTATTTTCGTATAATAGTATTTTTTGTTGACTGTCCCAACATTTTTGTCGGCCATGATTGTAGCTCCTTCAGAGCCGTTCTTAGCCGGGGATATCACGTAACGCTAGCCGTCACGTAACACTTGCTGTCACGTAACGCTAGCCGCCCCACTAACGGGTAGGTACTTTATATATGATATATATTGTGTACCGAATATATATCTAATCTCCTCATATATCATATATATTGTGTACCGAATTCATTCTCCTGTGTTCTCACTGTGTTCCCCTGTATTCTCCTGTGTTCTCCTGTGTTCTACAGCGTTCTCCTGTATTCCCCTGCGTTCCCCTGTATTCCCCTGCGTTCCCCTGTATTCTACTACGTTCTACTGTGTTCTCCTGTATTCCCGTGTTCTCCTGTATTCCCGTGTTCTCCTGTATTCTCCTGTATTCCCCTGTGTTCTCCTGTATTCCCCTGTGTTCCCCTGTGTTCCCCTGTATTCTACTACGTTCCCCTGTATTCTCCTGTGTTTCCCTGCATTCTCCTGTGTTTCCCTGTGTTCGACTGCGTTCCCCTGTGTTCGACTGCGTTCCCCTGTGTTCGACTGCGTTCCCCTGTATTCTACTGTGTTCTATTGTTCTCCTGTATTCTACTGTGTTCCCCTGTATTCTCCTGTGTTCCCCTGTATTCTACTGCGTTTCCCTGTGTTCTACTGCGTTCCCCTGTGTTCGACTGCGTTCCTGTATTCTACTGCGTTCCCCTGTGTTCCCCTGTATTCTACTGTGTTCCCCTGTATTCTACTGTGTTCCCCTGTATTCTACTGTGTTCTACTGTGTTCCCCTGTATTCTCCTGTGTTACCCTGTATTCTACTGCGTTTCCCTGTGTTCTACTGCGTTCCCGTGTTCGACTGCGTTCCCGTATTCTACTGCGTTTCCCTGTGTTCTACTGCGTTACCCTGTATTCTACTGCGTTTCCCTGTGTTCTACTGCGTTCCCCTGTGTTCGACTGCGTTCCTGTATTCTACTGCGTTCCCCTGTGTTCGACTGCGTTCCCCTGTGTTCCCCTGTATTCTACTGTGTTCCCCTGTATTCTACTGTGTTCTATTGTTCTCCTGTATTCTACTGTGTTCCCCTGTATTCTCCTGTGTTACCCTGTATTCTACTGCGTTTCCCTGTGTTCTACTGCGTTCCCCTGTGTTCGACTGCGTTCCCGTATTCTACTGCGTTTCCCTGTGTTCTACTGCGTTTCCCTGTGTTCTACTGCGTTACCCTGTGTTCGACTGCGTTCCCGTATTCTACTGCGTTCCCCTGTGTTCCCCTGACTGTTCGACAGGGGAACACAGGAGAATACAGGGGAACACACTCAGGGGAACACAGTAGAATACAAGAGAATACAGTAGAACACAGGAGAATCTAGGAGAATACAATAGAACACAGGAGAACACAGGGAAACGCAGTAGAACACAGGGGAACGCAGTAGAATACAGGGGAACGCAGTAGAATACAGGGGAACACAGGAGAATACAGGGGAACGTAGTAGAATACAGGAGAACATAGTAGAATACAGGAGAATACGGTAGAAAACAGGAGAACACAGGGGGAATACAGGAGAACACAGGGAAATACAGTAGAATACAGGAGAATACAGGAGAAAGTAGAACACAGGGGAACGCAGTAGAACACAGGGGAACGCAGTGGAACACAGGGTAACGCAGCAGAATACAGGGGAACACAGGAGAATACAGGGGAACATAGTAGAATACAGGAGAACACAGGGGAATACAGGAGAACACAGTAGAATACAGGAGAACACAATAGAATACAGGGGAACACAGTAGAATATAGGAGAATACAGGGGAACACAGTAGAATACAGGAGAATACAGGAGAACACAGGAGAACGCAGTAGAACACAGGGGAACGCAGTCGAACACAGGGGAATGCAGTAGAACACAGGGGAACGCATGCAGTAGAATACAGGAGAACACAATAGAATACATGGGAACACAGTAGAATACAGGGGAACACAGTAGAACACAGGAGAACGTAGTAGAATACAGGAGAATACAGAGGGAATACAGGAGAACACAGGAGAACAGAGGAGGAATACAGGAGAACACAGGGGAACACAGGAGAATACAGTAGAACACAGTAGAATACAGGGGAATACAGTAGAATACAGGAGAACACAGGGGAACGCAGTAGAACACAGGGGAACACAGGAGAATACAGGGGAACGTAGTAGAATACAGGAGAACACAGTAGAACTGGTAGAATACAGGAGAACACAATAGAATACAGGGGAATACAGGGGAACACAGTAGAACACAGTAGAACACAGGGGAACACAGGAGAATACTGTAGAACACAGGGGAACAGGAGAATACAGTAGAACATAGGAGAATACAGGGGAACACAGTAGAATACAGGAGAACACAGGGGAATACAGGAGAACACAGTAGAATACAGGAGAACACAATAGAATACAGGGGAACACAGTAGAATATAGGAGAATACAGTGGAACACAGGAGAAGACAGGAGAACGTAGTAGAATACAGGAAAACACAGGAGGATACCGGGGAACGTAGTAGAATTCAGGGGAACACAGAAGACAGGGGGAATACTGCAGAACACAGTAAAACACAGGGGAACACAGGGGAATACAGTAGAATACAGGAGAACACAATAGAATACAGGGGAACACAGGAGAATGCAGGGGAACATAGTAGAATACAGGGGAACACAGTGGGAATACAGGAGAGCAGAGGGGAACACAGTAGAACACAGGGGAACGCAGTTGAATACATGAGAACACAGTAGAATACAGGGAAACACAAGAGAATACAGGGGAACATAGTAGAATACAGGGGAACACAGGGGAATAATATAGGAGAACACAATAGAATACAGGGGAACACAGTAGAATACAGGGGAATACAGAGGAACACAGTAGAACACAGGAGAACGTAGTAGAACACAGGAGAACACAGTCGAACACAGGGGAACGCAGTAGCGAACACAGGGGAACGCAGTAGAAAACAGGGGAACGCAGTAGAATACAGGAGAACACAATAGAATACATGGGAACACAGTAGAATACAGGGGAATACAGGGGAACACAGGGGAACACAGTAGAACACAGGAGAACGTAGTAGAATACAGGAGAATACAGAGGGAATACAGGAGAACACAGGAGAACAGAGGAGGAATACAGGAGAACACAGGGGAACACAGGAGAATACAGTAGAACACAGGAGAATACAGGGGAACACAGTAGAATACAGGAGAACACAGGGGAACGCAGTAGAACACAGGAGAATACAGGGGAACGTAGTAGAATACAGGAGAACACAGTAGAACTGGTAGAATACAGGAGAACACAATAGAATACAGGGGAACACAGTAGAATACTGGGGAATACAGGGGAACACAGTAGAACACAGGAGAACACAGGGGAATACTGTAGAACACAGGAGAATACAGTAGAACATAGGAGAATACAGGGGAACACAGTAGAATACAGGAGAACACAGGGGAACGCAGTAGAACACAGGGGAACACAGGAGAATACAGGGGAACGTAGTAGAATACAGGAGAACACAGTAGAACTGGTAGAATACAGGAGAACACAATAGAATACAGGGAAACACAGTAGAATACTGGGGAATACAGGGGAACACAGTAGAACACAGGAGAATACTGTAGAACACAGGAGAACACAGGAGAATACAGGATAACATGTATCGCCGGGGAATTACCTAGTATGGCTGTATATGTTCTATATATATATATATTCGTCATCAGATATATGCGCTAATAACTCCAGGATTACTCACATAATTTATATCAAGCAAGCAGGTCCAGGATTACTCACATAATTTATATGAAGCAAGCACTGGTTTGTGCGAAATAGATAGCTGGATCTAAAATCATAGCTCACAACGAGCCTCGTTGACGAACCTGGAAGACGCACACCACGACTTGAAAACGAAACTTGATTGATATAATATTATCGCACACCTCGACTTGAAAACGAAACTGATTGATATAATATTATCGCACACCTCGACTTGAAGATAATCGAACGTTGCTGGTCGAAGAACCTGATGAAGGTATGACTTGACAAACTTACCTGGATGTTAAACGCCTGGTAAGTAAAATGAGCCACCGTTTTACGTACAACGCAGTATATTCTGACCTAAAACACTTTCGAAAGTGAAGCTATGAATGAAAAATAAGGTAAAATCCCCAAGCGTATTACCATTCTTTTCCGGTTTTCCAAGAAATCGTATAGAAACGAGGCTCGTCACGCAATATGAAAGACTTTTGCGACCTGTGGTCGTATTTTTTGATTTTGAATAAGCCAGGTTGCACGGAAGCAGTTTATCAGTGTGATATTGGTAGGAACTCCCAGAAAAAGTACATAACATTATGCAATACAACCCTTCAAAACTGTAGGGGATTTTTTCCACTATAGCGATACTTACTGTGACGTCACACAGGCCAGTCACGCCACATTTGTTGCATTCTGTGGTTGGCAGAAACGAAGCGTGAACCCAGTCAGATGCTTATAAAATATCACAGGTCGGTGCTTATTCATCGCCAAATTACTTTCTTGTTCTTCCAAAATGCAAGCAAGCCCTTTCATCGAAGCTTATATGCTCTTAACTTATAAGTCTTATAAAGGAATTAAGATTTGAAAGCAGAATTGAGACTTTAGATGTATTTTGTGAGGCCTAAATCGCTAGTTCCCATACAAGTCATACAAACACGCGTTTTTTTTTGCCAGCCACATTATATATGCAAATATATAAATGACGTCAGTGTTTACAAACAGTAACTATCGCTAAACTCTTTCACAGTCCCCGCTCGGCTGCTTCATCGAGGCTGACCAGAAATAGAAAACCGCTGATGAAATTTAGGGCTCACTGCACGGTGTAGATCTGTGGCATGGTAAAATATACCAGATTTAACATTATGCCACCTACGAAACACTCTAGATTTCGAGAGCACGCTTCTCCTGCGGCTAATGTTCGTCAGAAAACCAAGAATCGTAAGAAATCTCTCAAAGATCAACTCCGGAGCGTACAAAGACTACTTCACCAGGTAACGTGTTCAGTCACTGACGGCTCGCGTTATTCGTTAATAAAATAATGAAATAATAAGGTTTAACAGATTCAGCTATAATTATAAACACGTTAATATCATTTGATTCACTCGCTGCTTTGCCTTTTGGGAAGCAATTCTGTTCATTTGATAAATATGTTATCTTGATAACTGTGACACTGAACTATTTTTTTAATACTGACAGAGGTTGGTTTTAAGTTCGTGATGTAATATAAATGTATCTAATATTGTAATATTAAACCACAGCGAGATGAATACCATGCCACTTCAAAAGATCACTTGAAAACTGTGCTAAATTCTATGGGTAAATCACATGCCTGAAGGGGTAATTACTCGGGCTGCCTTTGGCAGCACCGGGTCTTAAAATGCAAGAGGTTATTTTTTATTTTTCGTTGGGTGTCGCAAAATCTGACCTGAAGCCAGTGAAGGGGTCAGGATCTGGAAAGCTAAAATTCGAAGAAATAGATTTTGGAATCTATAAGCCATCGACTCGCTGTGCTGCATTTGAAGGCACTTCAAGACCAATATTATGAGTCTCTTAAAAACTGTCAGAGATTTAAATTTACTGTAAGTTGGAGACACAGTCAGAGAGTATTGAGATCAAGTTATTTCGTTCCAGCGAGGATATTGACCTAGCGGAAGCAGTACAAGCTGTCGAAGGATTTTACTTATAACCATCCATGTCTACTTAACAACAGAAATAGTTATGTGCCAAGGCATGGGCAAAGATTACAGATGAAAGTAGAGAACTTAACGAATGAAGAAACAGAGGTCACACGTGACATGCTTGAGAACATGTTCAACACTTTGTTATACTAAGAAAACAAAACAAGTTACAGAGCAAGTCAATGAAAAACCCCAAGAGCCTGTAGTTTTGGATCAACATATATTTGAAACTCCAAAAGCAACATACACATGAGTCAAATTCAAACCGGAAGAGACGGAATTCTTTAGATTCTTCACGAGGATTGTTAGCCCGCAATAAGAACTCTCTCGCTGATTTAATGACCTTGATTTGTAACATGGAGGCTGACCTAACTCATATGCATAATGAATTCTTACTCTCGTCACATCAAAACACGAATCAAGAAACGAAACTCAGTCATTTGGAAGACAAATTAGTGCAGCAAGATAATATATACAAGACCGAAATCAAGATGCTGTCATCACGTATTATTGACCTAGAAGTTGAAAATGGCGAGTTGAAAGCGGATATAATAAATAACAAAATCAAGAATACAAAAAAGAAGACAATGAAAGACCAAGGTCTCCAGTGTTCCGAGACTACCCAACCTACTGAAGCTTATCAGTTTGTTCAAGAGCCATCTTTCTTACATGACAACCCGATCCCTATTCATCAGAATACATTTTCTGTGCTAAATGACGAAAGTTTACAATCACCTGACCGACAACCCACTACTAAAGAAAGGGACCATGAAGTACGGTAGTACGGTTAAAATTCTCGGGTTCAAAACAATGAATATATATGCCTGCTCAAATGCAGTGTGTTAAACAAATAAGTAGTGTTTAAATTAAAAGGTCAACATACGAGAAAAAAAAATTACATATATACTAGGGGAGCAGAGAATGAAAGTCACTGCACTACCGGCCACTCCTAAAGACTGCTAAATTCAGCTAATAATTCTTCCCCTTGGTTATTACTAAGAGGATTTCAAATGAAAGTGTATTTCATCTTCAATCTCATGTGGCCCGAGTGAAAGCCCAGATGGGCTCTTGTTCCACGTTAAATTGCACGAGAAAACCGATATCGGCCGAGTCGCTTCGACGAGGGCGATATCAGTTTTTCAAGTGCAATTTAACGTGGAATTGAAGGGGTCCGTGCAAGAACAACGTAAGTGACTTCTGATCAAATTCCAAATTCTTCTTGATATTCTTTGTTTTCTAAGAGAGAACTTAGAACTTGATCAAAAGTCACTTACGTTGTTCTTGCACGGACCCAAAAGTCACTTACGTTGTTCTTGCACGGACCCCTTCAATTATCGAGTCAGGCATGTGATTTTCCTTGAATTGCATAGTCCGATGAATCGCTTGAAGATTTTGTACTTTTGTTGTTATTTTGCTAAGTTATAAATAGCGCGTGTAGTCTACAGTGGTGATTCCACTCTGAATCACCACTCCGTCTCAGCCAATCAGCATCTGATTTTGCAAATGCACCATGCGATTCAGCTTTAGCTATGCAATTCTCTATTATAGTGCAGCTGTGTCTAGAGTTGTTCTATAAATGATTGGGGGTAATCAATTGTTACAGGAGGCCATTAGGCATTACTACCCCATTGGGTCTATACGATGGCACAGACTCATTTTGTGCTAAAAATAGACAGAATTTTGCAGGAGCAATTTGAAGAGCCAATGAACACGATGCTTAAGACAAAGCAAAAGTGACGTCATTGACTCAAAAGAGTAAAACTTTAAAAGCGAAGTAAATTCGATCAAGAGCGTGATGTTTCGTGTTGATAAACATTGCAATTGTTATGCTAATGTGCCAACCATGATTTGTAAAGCCCGCTATGTGTTAGGAACCAATGGATCTCTGGTTGGCACATTAATGAAAATAGATGACGACACACGAAACATCGCTATTCCATAACTCGG
The DNA here is from genome assembly GCA_030867875.1 of Actinernus sp. WN-2022. Classification (NCBI taxonomy): domain Eukaryota; kingdom Metazoa; phylum Cnidaria; class Anthozoa; order Actiniaria; family Actinernidae; genus Actinernus; species Actinernus sp. WN-2022. The sequence continues at coordinate 2,326,631 of JAOWCC010001210.1, forward strand.
TGTTCAGAGAAACATAAATATTAGAATATGGCATTATTTATTAACAGGAACCAGTCTCTCATTCTTTTTCATTGGAAAATGTGTATGGGGTCGAGTAATGACGGATTGTGTACTTTGACATTGGATCTCGCTCCGCTTTGGCCACCGTTGTTTTCATCTTTGAACTCAACAATTTACGGACCTCTTAGGAAACACACCCTTTTGCGGGAAAAAGCAATCTATTTGTATAACTAAACAAGTCTGTGCTGTCATACTCATATAGTACTAGATGCATGCTCCTAAGTTTTTGGGTATGTTTTTTTAGAAAAATGAGAAAATGAATTATTAATGTACCAAGTGACAGAGTATTCTATAATTATTCCTCCTTAAACAAAGTGGCCTTTTGGAATTATGGTTGGCACATTTGCATTCTAATGTTTATAAACATTAAACACTCCTATTGTGGGGGAGATGGCCCTGACTGGAAAGTTAATAATGGTGTGCTTTGTTGGTTTTAAAGGAAGATCTACCTGCCACTGTACGTGTTGCACAAGAACGAATACTTAACATGTTACAAGAAACTCTGAAAGAGAAGGCGAAGGAAAACAAGGAAAGGAAAATGGCCAAGAAGTACAAGATGGTCAAATTCTTTGGTAATAGTCCAATTTCTAATTCTTGACTGCCGTTTTGAAAGGTAACCAAGCCTTTGGTGATATCAAGGCTGGAGTTAGACAGCATAGTTAGAGGCTTGTAGCTAGTTGGTATATGATAATCAAAATCTATCCATATTCATAGAAATAGGGTTTATACTGTACGTTGTAAATAGTGCAGCCTGGGTAACTCCAGCCTCCATGCGAGGTTAAGGCTTGGTTACCTTTCAAGAAGTATGAATTGGACTATTAATTATAATACATACCATTAATTAATTACTATTAATTATATATAATTAATAATAATTATATATATATATATATACCAGTATATATATTATTCAGAAACCTTTATTTACCTTGGATGTTTAGGAAAGCCATGAAAAGGCTTTTTCACCAAGAAATATATTGGCATTATAATAAAACACATTATCCTATAAATATTTTATTTCAGCCAATCAGAGCTCAGCTTTACTATGCAATACAGGGCGGTATTTCATGGTTTTTCTATGAAATACAGAGCGGTATTTCATGGCTAGGTCAAGGCCAATCAAAATGCAGGAAATTTCGCGCCCTTTCTTTTACCGGCCAATAAAAATTCACCATTTTGAATACATAATTAGTCTGCATACGCGCGCGGCCGCCACTCGAAATTTGTGTTTTCCAATTCCGGCGAGAAAATTTGCAGTCTATCGTCCGGTAAGTTACTTTGTTTTCGTGATAAATCTTTTCGTAAATTGTTATTTATAGGATAATATAAAGGCTCGTTGTATACCAAATAATAGAAATTTCTCGTGAAATATTCGCCGGTATTCCATAGAAAACCATGAAATAACCAGTAAATATTGTCTCAAAATGTCAAAATACAAAGTAGAAAAAGAACAGGAAAATAAAATAATAAGTTATAAGATTATTATGAAGAAAAAAGGATTGAGTAATTGCTTTTATTTTGTAACAAATAGTGCAAACCACTCAACCAGGATATCATTATCTTTATTGCAAGACATGAAATGCACTATATACAGTACCGCCTGGAATTATTGAAGGGTCACGGTCAAACCGCGGTATTACCTCACTATGGACAAGGTTTTACCGCGGTCAAATTATTCACCGCAATGAAAGCCGCCGTCAAAATCCGCGGTCATGACACAATACTATGCATAAGTTTAATAAAACATACATGTACATGTTTCAAACGACAGGTAGAGAAGCACACTTCAATTTCTTTTCTTTTCGCTTCATTCAGAACTCAAACGGCGGGTAGAGAAGCACTCATCGATGAAACTAACACTTTAGAATCTTTTATTTTCGCTTCATTCAGAACTCTTAATGGCGGGTTAGAATCTTTTATTTTCTCTTCATTCAGAACTCTTAACGGCGGGTTAGAATCTTTTATTTTCTCTTCATTCAGAACTCAAACGGTGGGTAGAGAAGCACTCATCGGTGAAACTAAGACTTTAGAATCTTTTATTTTCGCTTCATTCAGAACTCCAACGGCGGGTAGAGAAGCACTCATCTGTGATTCTAAAGTCTTAGTTTCACCGATGAGTGCTTCTCTACCCGCCATTTGAGTTCTGAATGAAGCGAAAGTAAAAGATTCTAAAGTGTTAGTTTCACCGATGAGTGCTTCTCTACCCGCCATTTGAGTTCTGAATGAAGCGAAAGTAAAAGATTTTAAAGTGTTAGTTTCACCGATGAGTGCTTCTCTACCTGTCGTTTGAGTTCTGAATGAAGAGAAAATAAAAGATTCTAACCCGCCGTTAAGAGTTCTGAATGAACTCAAGTGAAAATAAAAGATTCTAAAGTCTTAGTTTCACCGATGAGTTCTTCGCTACCCGCCGTTTGAGTTCTGAATGAAGTGAAAATAAAAGATTCTAAAGTTAACAGCGGTGTTGAATAAAGAATGAAAAGAACGCCGAGTCATCTCGCCAAACTCGCACGTTTGTGATTATGACTGCTACATGAACATACATTGTATTATCTTATATTCATACTAAAGTCAATTATTTCGGCGTGATAAAAATCTCAGTTGATAACAAAATACTTTTACTCTAAATATTCAGTACTTTTTTCACAGATATAATGCATGCAATCTATGGATAGGAAATGAATAAACCACTTGTAGAACTCATACAAGTTATAGAGTAAACTACATCTGGGTCTTGAGTAGCATATTTTCCATATCTTCACTAATGAATATATTGATGCAGGGCTCGAAATTGCGACAGATACGGTTGCAAATGCGACTAAATTACTATCACTTGCGACTAAAACTTTTCTGGCAGTCACAAATTTTATGACTGGTTTTCGCCTATATTTTCCATTATTATCTTTACTAATGAATATATTGATGCAGGGCTCAAAATTGCGACCGATACGGTTTAATTTTGAGCCCTGTGATGAGTAGTCATGTTTGAGGTCTTAAACTACAAAGATGGAAGGCGGGCCGTAACCGCAGCCGGGACCACGGCCGTGACCGCGGCCAACTAATTACCGCAGTTGACCGCGGTTTTACCGAGGTATTATGCTGCGGTCATTCTGAGGTCAAACCGCGGTATTGGACGCGGTAAAACTGCGGTAAATGCTTCAATAATTCCAGGCGGTACTGTACATTGTAATCAAATTAAGGGATACATAAAAAAGTGATGCAATTAGTAAACTGGTAGAGTGTATGCGTCTGAAGCAGGTAATAGACACAAAAGCATGCAGTGTACTCATTATGCTTGAATTAGTAATTTATTAGTTGTACTATTTATTTAGTTGATAACAAAATACTTTTACTCTCTAAATATTCAGTACTTTTTTCACAGATATAATGCATGCAATCTATGGATAGGAAATGAATAAACCACTTGTAGAACTCATACAAGTTATAGAGTAAACTACATCTGGGTCTTGAGGAGCATATTTTCCATATCTTCACTAATGAATATATTGATGCAGGGCTCGAAATTGCGACAGATACGGTTGCAAATGCGACTAAATTACTATCACTTGCGACTAAAACTTTTCTGGCAGTCACAAATTTTATGACTGGTTTTCGCCTATATTTTCCATATCTTTACTAATGAATATATTGATGCAGGGCTCAAAATTGTGACCGATACGGTTACAAATCCGACCAAATTACTATCACTTGCGATTAAACTTTTCCAGCAGTCGCAAATTTTATGACTAGTTTTTGCCTAAATTAATTAATTAATCAATAAAATGTCCAACATGTGTTACATGCTTCATTGATATTTTAATCAATGACACTATTTCAAAATGGTCTCTTTTCAAAATATATTGCAGCACAGCTTTTTGTCGTAAGACCACTGGAGTCTGTTTTTTTTTGGCAACTAAAAATTGCAAACGTACTTGCAACCAAAGTTTCGAACTAGTTGCAAAATGCGACTAGAAATTTTGTTTAATTTTGAGCCCTGTGATGAGTAGTCATGTTTGAGGTCTTAAACTACAAAGATGGAAGGCAGATTTCTGAAAATCACAGAGGAATATGTCAACAGCTTGACTGAGCAGCAGGAATATGAAAAAAGCAAAATACGATTGATCTAAAACTCGTAAAGGATTTGCTCAACTACGACAAATAGGCAATTAAGCGAACCAGAGATGTAGATAATAGCCAGGAACATGCCATTTCCCAGCTAAATCACCTTTGTTTCAAGTCTAACGCCCAGCTTTGAAACAGAAAATAAGCACAATTTTGTAGATTTGTAGACAAATCTTTACATAACTTAATATATATGACTATTCCAGAGAAACGGAAGGTAGCAAGGAAGTACAAGATGTGTGTGAAGTCACTGAACACTTGTTCTGAACAGACAAGGTACATGTGTAATCGTAGAAATGAATTATTGTAATAATGCAACTTAATGTAAAGTTAATGTAATTATCATAAGAGAGAGAATACAGTTTGTATGTGTCTTGATGTCAGTAAGGCCAAATAAAATTAATATTGTGTTTCTGCATGTCCTCAAACTTTTTATTGCTACATGTATTTTCCATGTCTTGAAACATAAAATAAATATAAAACATTAAAACAATGAGAATTACGTATTAAACAACAATTCTCTCTACAGTGTGTATTCAGAGTGATTGTATGAACACAGCAACAATGTAAACACAGGGTTAACTTGTACAAAACACTTCCTTTTTTTTTTTCAACCTACCTACATTGTATGTGGATTTCTTTCAGCTCATTACTGGAAACATAAAATTTCTTTAGTTTGGCAATGAGATCAAATCAAGATATTGGTTAGGTGATCAAAGAATAATTGCTACATTTTCACTCTGCCACATTCTTATCCAGGGAAAGTCTTGAAGAAGAGCAAGAGGAACTGAAACAACAATGGAACTATATCACTGTACGTTGATGCTTTAAAGTAGAAAGTATACACCACTTTCATAACTACATATTCCCATTTCGATAGTTTATCCACATGTACAGCAAACATGATCATTACCACATGAAAGAGCATGTCGATATTAGTGATCTTGAGAAATATGAGTGTTGTACATGTAGCTTAAAAAGCAGTGAAGTTACAGCGATTTGTATGAGAAAAACAATGGAGGCCTTTCTAGCCTCACTTTCATGTTTTTCAGCATTAGAAATACCTATAACTTGACAACAATTCTCCACATTGCTATAAAACTGAACCCAATTACTAGTTTTAATGTGATCTTTCATGGGGAAGCATTAGTTTCACTCTACAGATAGATATTCTAAATTAGGAGGCAGCCATTATGAAAGTGGTGTACATGTATACCTCTGAAACTATTTTCAGTTGTTATTTCTATTTTCTTTCAACATTAAGTACCATATTCATGAATATTTCCTTGGATTAAAATGTATGTTTCAAATGTGAATGTTTTCATTTCCAATAGTCCAGTTTCATATTTGAAAATTACCGCTGAATGCAATGACTACAGATGCATGTACGCAGGGTTAGCCTCATTCTGAAGTTAAATATTCTTAAATACCAGTGAGAAGGTGCAAAACACAAAACTATAACAATACACTGTCTTGTGAATAGCCCACCTTCTCGCTGGTATTTATGAATGTTTAACTTCAGAATGAGGCTATAACCCTGTGTACATGTATCTGTAGTCATTGCATTCAGCTGTAATTTTCGAATACAAAACTGGGCTATTAAGTGCCACATTTTATCCAGTGCAATATTTCAGTAATAATATTACTATTTGCTTTTGATCTTTAGTACTTTCCTAATGAACTGAAGTATATTTCTCTCTTCCCACCAAGCCCATGTAACAATTCTGAAATTTTGAAGAAAAAAGGTACGTACACAGGTAACTATAAGAAGGGTTGTCAGCCACAATTTTTGTATGTACACTTGTAATGATAAATAACATAGCCATATTCTGATGGGCAGCAGGTCCTGAGTTTTCTGAGTTCTTAGGGGGGGGAGGGAAAACTTACCAGTAATTTCTCAAAAATCGCATAATCTTATAATTATTTTGGCACTAGATTTCATTTCTTTTTCTAAAGTTAACTAGTATATTAGGTAAAACAACAATTCAAAATGATTTTTTATACATGCTCCTAAAGATGGGAATCATTCACTATACTTCAAAACCAAGCCTAATTAACCTGACTATAAGACTTTACCTAACCATTTCAAAAACAACTTCCCAGGTAAACTACAAGTTCTCACTCACCAAGGGGTAGGGTACAGGTAAACTACAAGAGAGAAAAGTAGAGGAGAAATTGTGAGGTTTTTATGGATGTTGAACCTTGTGTGAGTGAAATGAATGTGGTACCTAATAACCACTATACTGAGTGAAGTGTGACAAATTCTCAGCTCCAATGCTTGATTAGAACCTAGTCATCTAGCAGCCAAGGGCAGTATCTGTTAAGCAATTCATGTCCTTAGTAACTCTATTTTGCATTAGGTTTTGCAATTTGCAAGTACCGGTAAACTGAAAATACATGTACAATGGTAAACTGCAAGACTAGTAGCATCCGGTGAGCTCAGCTGTGACAGGTTATGTATGGACGGACAACCCTGGTAAACTGCAAAACAAGTAGTATCTGGTGAGCTCAGCCGTGACAGGTGTTACAGGTTATATACGGACAGACAACCCTGGTAAAGTACTACTGTCAGACAAGAGATAGCATGTAATGTACTGGCCCTTTTAGGGGTAAATTCTGACAAGTAACACAGTGTTGGAACAGTGACATGAAGGAAATGAAATAACAACAAATGTCTGAAATTGTCTGAAATTGCAAGAGTGACAGAGAGAAATAAGAAAACAATAGACAAATTTCCGACAGCAACATGCCCACCTTCCGATACTGCAACACAAGTAGTTTTGAAACTCTGACAGGGGACATGCATGCCACCCTAAAAGGACCTCAATGTACTGTTATTGAATTATTCTACTTTTGAAGAGTTGTCATAGATAAACATGTTAAATAACTTCCTAACGACACTGTATAACACAATATCAATTGGCACACAGTTTAGTTGGTTGATAGAATGTGACCATTTCTAAAACAACTGGTAAACAAAGGATTGGTGGTATGAATTTCGTTTTTCTTGTTATAAAGATTGCATTCAGCTGCTTGTGAATTGCAGAAAAGATATTGAAGATGATAAATGATAAAGTCAGTAGTGGAGAGATGGACGATACTACATACATGATGTCCCAGTCACCAAAAGAGAAGCCCAACAGAAAGTCCAGGTCACCAGGCAGTAGGCTGAAGATTGGAGCTGATGAACAAACGGATCACCAGCAAGGTACTGTAGCAAGTCAAACATTTACTGCTAACATTTTAAATACAGAGATTATACTGACTACTAGTGCAGATACAGGGGGTAAAATGGGTTGGATTGGATCCCCCCTTCTCTCAATCAAACCCGTTTTCTCTCCCAAGCTCCTTTTTATAAAGAAAAACAAAGAAATAGTCCAGTTTCGTATTTGAAAATTACCACTGAATGTGATGACTACAGATGCGATATACAGACGTTAGAACTGTATGTTTTCATTGAAGTGTGATCTGGAAGTTTCAAGTCTCGTCTGTAAAATTCAATCTAGGCAACCATCAACCAAATGCAGGGCATTGCTTTCTCTGCAATAAAAATGCAAATCTGAAGTTTCACACATAAGTGGTAACACAATTATTAATAATTACAAGTGAGTGTTAAACCCTTCACAGCTCCTTGGTTGCTTTGTCTTTCCATTGAAGCTCGCCGATCCTTAGTGCATGAAATCCCTGGGAAACTCACGTAGTAGTCCTTTTGAAGTGCAAGTGTTCTCTTGTAGATCTAGAGAAGGCAAAATGTGGACTGCTGAAGGATTATTTGTCAAATCACTTCGCCTTCTTCGGCATTCCTGTACTTACCACTCTATACCGGGATTCAAGACATATTCGATGAAAGTTTCAATTTAAAAGGTATATGTCCTGAAATGAAGATAAAAGAAAATCAGTTAAACATATTAATATCTAGAAATAATTACACGATGGCCCTGCAAACTAGTAATGGATTTCGAAAGATTCAAGAGTCACAGTAACAACACTGATTTTTGTAGCCTACAAACATCATATGCATGCACAAAGCACCATGCATGGGATTGGACAGGGGGTCTTTAACTTAAGCACAAGGCTAACCCTGTATATATGTGTCTGTAGTCATAGCATTCAGCAGACATTTTCCAATATGAAACTGAGCTATTGCCATTATCGAACCCCTTTCTAATCCCCCCCCCCCCCACCTCCAGAGAATCCTGGCTCTGCCCCAGGGCTAGTACATTATTTGTAGCTAGTGCTGATCTGACAGTATTATTGTTTGTGAAAACAAGTGTTTATCGTTGACCAATGAGCAAAATTGACAGTTGTGAGTTTGTTGGAACTCTGCCAGAAACATTGATATGTTTGTTGACAGCTGATGAAACACAGAAGATTTCCCAAGTGGATGACTTCTTTATTGATACCAGCCCTGGAAAAAAGGAAACGAAAGGTAAGTGTTCCCCCTGGCTTATTTTAATTACAATTCATCAAATTAATCTGCAAAGTGTTTGTTTTTCGTAATTAGCCATTTTGTAACTGAAAAAAGGACTGGGTCCAAGTATGTGAATTCATTCGGATTAAAAAATTAATGCCATCACAAGAAATATATCACATCAAATAAGCGTGTTGATTGAGATTGGGGGTGCATCAATATTAACAAGTGGTGAGCTTTCAAAAATCACAAATGTAAGAGAGGTCAGGAGGCCATCCCCCAGTCCATACTGAATTCTCTCTTCTTTTTATGATTTTCAAAAGCTTGTTATTCAGTTCTAATTTACACAAACTCTGTAAACTTACTAATTTTGCTGTGATCTTTCATGTGGTAGGGTTATTCTTGAAAAGTTTAATTAAATTTACACAGTCCCAGTCCTTTATCGGTTTACAAAATGGCTAATATTTGAGGCTTTACTTTATGTAGAATACCATAGATGATGTAAGGTTTTCCAATTTAGCAGAAATTCCACAGAAATGGAAATACATGTATCTTGTATTCTTTGTTGGTAATAATATTATCGATGAGACTGATTTCACCCATATCCACAGCATGTGCTCCTCTCAGTTCATTGAATTACAATAAACCCAGATTTGTTTTAAACAGATGTACTGGTATAGACCATATATAGGTGAGAGAGATATTATTGGTAATTTTAGAGCTGTCACGAAAAAAGTTATTATGAAAGGCAATATGGAAGTGGTAATAAATTATTATGATTTGTGGATAAATGACCGGGATGAATGAATCTTTATTTAGCACAGAATCTCTTCAAGTTACACTTGGTTTCCAGGAGAACCGGCCGTTACAATAAATAAATTAAAATGATTTAAAAAGTATGGATTAATATAAATACAAATCTGGATTTACCGGTAATGTTATATCCTCAACAATTGAGTTGAATGAGAGAGTAAAGTTATGTGGTCTCCTACCACTATATCAATAGGCCCTTTGCAGCTAACAAATCATGTGGTTGTACTGGAGAGCAAAAATATCTGACTTCATTTATTTAAAGGCATTGTACAAGATCGGTATTGCTATTAGCAAAACCTGTTTGTAAATGCTATTTCCCACCTGCAATCGATTGTCAATCTTTCTATAAAACTGCATTTTTAAAGATAGCTTGCTCTCCAGCATCCATGGCAATGCTTTTCCCATGGGAATCACGAGCTCAATTAATTTGTTAATGAAGTATTATATCAGTACGTGACTGTTAGCTGCAAAGGGCCTATTATAGCTCTAAAACTTTAATTGAAGGCCAAACTAGAATTCGACTTTTCTTCAATTGGCTTTCTTTCCTACACAAACTCTAAATATATTTAGTTCCGGTCCAGTTTCTTGCATCTTAATGCCATTATATTAGTTCTTTTAGTATGGTTATGTAACATCGAACATTAAGCAATGAACTGTTTGTGTTTATGTGCTATGTCAGTTAATTAGGACTAGTATATAAGAACAGAGAGTAATTGAGTTGCCACCGAAGGCATCTCTAAAGCCATTAATTCATAAACTAAACTTTATTTTTCATGCATTAACTGTTTGTAGGCATTTTTTCAATCGGCTAATAAACGATATGCCCCTTGCTGATATTATTGTTATCTTCATTGTCTGGAAAGTTGGGTATTAAATGATTTGTATTCGGTTCACGAAGTGATTAGAGTACAATGAGTGTTAAGGATAGGCCTTATATATACATGATGACATCATGTGATCACCACCAAGCCTTACTTCGACACAACATGTTCGAGCTGGAACAAGTAACGGTATAACGATAACAACATTTACTATGGTAGTCTAATAAACCCATTTTTGATATCGATATAACTTGTTGTAAACGAGAGTCAGAATCAGTTATTTGAAAATATTTGAGTGCAAACTTAGGCTTTAGTTACTAAAATAGCTAGTAACTGAGGTCAAATCTCCTGAACTAAGTCATATCGCATTAACATCACTGTTGATTGTAACTTATCTATTTTATATACATGGATGTTGAAATTTCATTATTCAATATTAAGGTACCAAGTCATCAAAGGTTGATAACAGCGATAAAGTTACTACAGAAACCCTGAAATTCCCTGTATTGGTAAGTGATGAATTAGATACTTAAGGGTTTTAATACAGCCGTATTACTACAGAAACCATGAAATTCCCTGTATTGGTAAGTGATGTGTAAGATACTTAAGGGTTTTAATACAGCGGTATTACTACAGAAACCCTGAAATTCCCTGTATTGGTAAGTGATAAAATCACAAATGACATTATTCATGTTAACAAGTCCATATATCTAAAACCAGCAACAGAAACCCGTACTCGTAGAACTCATAATTTTAAATATTATGTTGAACATACAAGCAAAGATGTTTACAAATATTCGTATTTTCCTAGAACAGTCAGAGAATGGAATAGTCTTCCATCAGATATCGTCACTGCCAAATCTTTACACAGTTTTAAAATCAAGTTAAATGATCATTTAGAGAAAATTAGTAAGACAATATTCATTGAATTTTTATTATTATTTATTATTATTATTATAATTTTTTTTTATATATTATTTTTTTATTTACTGGACATTATTTAAATTAATATTATTATAGAAACCCTCATTTTGTATTATTTTGCATTCTTAATTTTAATTTTTTATTTAATGTTAGCGTGATAACTGTACATTATGTATATAGTTTTTGCTGACAAAATAAATGTAGATAGATGATGTGTTAGATACTTAAGGGTTTCAATACAGCGATATTACTACAGAAACCCTGAAATTCTCTGTATTGGTAAGTGATGAATCAGATACTTAAGGGTTTTAACCCTTTCAGGCCCAAGTTTTTGGAACCAATTTTTAGCTATTTCTAGACCGAAAAAAAACCTCCCCCCTAAGTAAACTACAGTCATTGTTTCCATGGAATTTTCAACTGACCGACAATACTGGGGGCTCAAAGTTTTTAGACGACCATTTTGAAAGCAGTTGTGGATTACTTAACGGAGCTGGCGGGAGGTTTGTTTGGAGGAATACAGATAATTTCAGGCTTTTTAAAGCCTTTTTCGTCATTTATAGAGTGCTGGAGGACATCATTAAGTCTGACGAGAGCTTCAATCAGCACTTTCTCAAAGAACCGAGTCTGTGCCAGTTTATGGTGATAGAGAAAGAGCCACATTTCCCACTCGTGAATGGGCCAGGACGTCTTCTGTCACTTTAACGTGGGCTTTATAAATGGGGGTCTGGAGCCACCTATCAGCTTTTTTGGAATATTGGACAAGATTTACTTGCCATTGATTCCAATATGAAGGTATTAGGTCGAAATGGCTTTAGACTTAGTATAAATTTTGAAGAATGAAGATGGGGAAGTGCCATGTCGCTGTTTGGTAGGGTTTCCCGGCATGCTTTGCGGTCATTGTGGATGAATTTAGCTTGCTGTGAAGTGCTTGTGGACAGAATGGCTTGGTTCTGGGCAAGTTTAGGTGTTGGGAGATAGAAAGTGAGGTTAGTGCAAACATGAAACTCTAAATGTTATGTGAAATATGCATTTTTGAGAGAAAATGTAGAATCTGAGGAGAAATATGCATTTTTGGAAGTGCTATTTTAGTCTTTTTTTCTGAAATGAATAATGTAACCTGTAGTTAACTTATGCAAAGAAAGGAGGATTTAGATGAAATTATTCTTTGTTAACATGCCCAATGCAGTTCACTAGGATCTCTTGTCTATACATTATGGTTGTGGGGATCTCAGGGCCTAGCTCTTTAAACTTTGTCAGACTGAAACTCCCAAATCAAGTAACCAGTAAAATACGGAAAATTCCGTATGTGGGCATGAAAGGGTTAATACAGCGATATTACTACAGAAACTCTGAAATTCCCTGTATTGTTAAGTGATGTTTTAGATACTTCGTGCTTTTAATACAGCAGTATTACAGCGAAATTCCCTTTATTGGTAAGTGATGTGTTAGATACTTAAGGGTTTTAATACAGCGATATTACTACAGAAACCCTGAAATTCCCTGTATTGGTAAGTTATAAATTAGATATGTAAGGATTTTAATACCTGAAAACAGGTGGGATGAGAAGGAATTTAATACTTCTTTGACATTCAGGGCTTTACTGACAAGAGTTCACACAAGATAAAGCGACTGAAGGATACACGTGATGTTGAAGCAACGAAAAAGGCAAAAAAGAACAAGAAAAACAAGGAAAAAGGCATAAAAATACCTACCGATACCCAATAGCATTCCCAGCGCAAACGAAAACAGAGAAGTGCAATAATTGACCCGAGAATAGATTCTGATATGATATTGATATAAACTGAAAACACGTTATTTATTTATTGAATATGTAAACATACTTGATATCCATGACATGTATATATATGTGCATTAGCAAATATTTTGGCAGGTTACAAGACAAACTTAACATTCCCATGTGTACTGCTCGCCCACAAGCGAACGGAGTCTACATTACATTGTTAGTTGTTCACTTTTTGTAAGAATTGTTTCATATTCTCTGCCGCAATTGTTGTTTTGTTGTTGTTGAGTTATGTATGTGACATTTATAGATATTTAATAAACTGTCAATACCAAGATGCTTGGACACGTTTTATTTAATATTTATACTCACACGCCTCTGAGTACATCGCTGTATTGGCGGCGGACTGGTGAGGTCAGTGCCACACTTCAGCACATTTCACCACCGGTCACCTAATGATTCAGTCCCGTGGATCCTGCATCCAAAGATGATAGCGAGAGATAGCGACAAGTACAATTAGTAAGTAAAGATTCGCCTAAGAACTGTAGCAAAAGACAATTGTCCCTGACTCACTTGAATTAGTTTGCGCTGAAATAAGTGTGCCTCATAGCAAATCGTTTTTCTCGTTAGTACTTGGTACAGGCCGCCTAGCTCCGATATTCACTTGTTTGACTACTATGATTGAGAAATGCGACAATGGAAACAAGGAGCTAACAATAATGGTGATTTCAACTGCGATTACGCAAAATTCCCACTGATACCCACACTCGAGAATTGCAATTCCTTTGTTCTATGTACCAACTAGAACAACTGATACATGAACCAACCAGGCTCGCAAGTTCATCAGCCACATTGATCGATCTTATTTTTACCAACAAAAAAGAAACCATTTCTAAATCAGGCGTCATTCCCATTGGAATGTCGGACACAGTTTAATTTTTGCTGTTCGAAAGTTCACTGTACCTAAACGTAGATCGGCTATTAAAGAAATGCGTAATTTTAAAGATTTCGTTGAAGAGGTTTCGGGTGTCCCAGTACTCTTGCTATTTAATTTTTTCTATATTTACATGTAAATCATTGCTATAAGAGTACGAATAAAGTTGTTAAATAGGGTCCCTTGGCACAATGTCGGAAAATCTGAAAATCCCAACAGCCTGGTGAACATGGAAATCAGATTATAATGAAAGTTTGGATCGACACGCTCAATTAGGCATAAGCGAGTAAGAGCATATTCTGTTCCGTGGCTCTCTTCTCAAATTAAGAGAGCAATGAGAGACGGGGATTACCACAAAAAACGCGCTATAAAATATGGAGCTCGGCACCATTGGAAACTTTATCAATCCGCTAGGAACAAAGTAAACACTGAAATGCGCAAAGCTAAGTCCGATTATTATCGCAAAAAAATAGAAACCTGTTCGCAAACAGACCCTAAAAAGACATGGAAATTGATTGATTCTCTCCTCGGCAAGAACGACAAATTAGCAATGTTAATGAAGTTAAAGTTAAAATTATTTCGGATGCTAAAAATATTTATGAATCCTTCAACGATTTTTTTCATAAATATTGGCTCTAATTTGGCTGCGCAATCAACCAGACTGCCAAACAATGACGTCAATACTTGGCAACAACCTGAATACTCGTGCATCTTTTAGGTTTTCAGATGTATTGGTAGATAATGTCATTCTTCTAACATTAAAACAGTTGAAAGTGTCTAAGAGGACAGGCCTCGATAAAATTCCGGCCAAGGTTTTGAAGATTGCATCAAATATAATAGCACTATCGTTGACTTTTATCTTTAACCTGTCACTTTCTACTGGGATCTTTATTGAAGATTGGAAAAATGCGCGTGTAAGCCCAATATTCAAAGCGGATGACCGTCGTGAAATAGGGAACTATCGGCCAATTTCAATCTTACCGATAATAAGTAAAGTTTTTGAAAAAGAGGTATTCCAACAACTTTATGGATACCTTATTGAAAATTCGATGCTTTCCAAATTCCAATCTGGGTTTCGCCCTTTACATTCAACAGTTTCAGCCCTTATACAGATGTGCGACGAATGGTTCGAAAACATGGACAATGGAAAATTAACAGGTGTAGTGTTTTTGGATATTCGTAAAGCATTTGATTCAATTGACCATTCGATTTTGCTTGACAAAATGAAGTTTTACGGAGTTTCAGGCTTAGAACAAAAATAGTTCGATACTTATCTTACTGGCAGAAAACAGCAATGCTTCGTAAACGGATACTTGTCATCGCCAAAAGATATATATAGTCTGGAATTCCTTATTTCTTCTTTATATCAATGATTTGCCTAACTGTCTTACATCTACCACTCCGTGTTTATACCCAAATCTTTGCATCCTCACTCGATACAGCTGAACTTGCGTCTAATCTAAATTCTGACCGATAATATGTGTGATTGGCTCGCTGTGAATAAACTTCAGTTTCATCCTTCTAAAACTAAGCTGATGATCATTGGTCTGCTTATAATTTTAAAAAACAAAACTGGGGACTTGTCTAGCAATCTCTCTATAGACAATACCTAGGCATGAATTCCCATAAATGCCTAGGGGTTGAAATTGATGAAAAGCTTACTTTTGAGAATCACATTGAGAAAATCTGCACTGAAAAAAGCGAGTGCGGGCATTGGTGCCATAAAACGAATTAAACCGTTCGTCCCCATCGATTCACTTGAAGCAATATATAGCCCTAATTCAACCTTACTTCGACTATTGTTCCCTCTTATGGGATACCTGTGGAAAGGTTCTTAAAGACAAATTACAAAAAGTCCAATCCCGAGCCGCAAGAGTCGTAACTGGTACAAATTATGACACCCGATCAACTGAGGTACTTGATTCTTTAGAATGGAAAACTCTTCAAGTGAGGCGCATACAAACCAAGTCAATATTAATGTACAAAACTCTCAACGAACAATCCGCACCCTACTTAAGAAATTATTTTACCAAAATTAGTGATTGTAACAAATATTATCAACTAAGAAACTGAGACTGATCTAGCACTTCCAAAGCCGCGAACAAATTTTCTCGAGCGCAGCTTTAAATATAATGGTGCTATGTTATGGAACAGTCTACCAGATGAGGCAAAAAGAGCCAGTTCGTTACGGCAATTTAAAAGTAAAATTGACTCCTTATCTGATCCTGATACTGAGTTATGCTGATATCTTAAATGTACATATACTTGGTTTTATCATCTGTAACAATATTTTTATACGCTCCACGTAGAAATCAGCGCGTTGTAAGATGGCAGTGGCTAGCGTATCAAAATATAAGTTTGTATATATGCATGCATGTAATCCCCGATAGGTGCCTACATGGCGGGAACTGATCTGTGTGAGAGTTAAAGCTCTCTTCTTCAAATGTACAATTGGCATCCCGAAACTTCATCGCGGGAGCTCAGGACTGTACGGCGCCGCGCTTCAGGCGTCCGAAATGTAGCATTAAAGTGTTTTGACTTAGTTACTTTTGCCTTGGGACTTTTGCAAAGAAAAATGGGAACTGAAAATGATGGTGTAATGGCTGGAATAAGCACATCATTCTATTAGTTGTTTTATCCAGGGCTTTCAGAGATTAGTTAATATAACTATTGTCAGACAAGTAGTTTGTAGAGCGAGTAATACGTGATCATATCGGGTCACTTAACATTTAAGTTATTTCCTCGTAGGAGCAACAGTTGAAAAGTCATTCAAGTCATCTCGGTATTTTATTGCAAAACTCTTTCTCTTTTGGACGGTCATTAGTGGTTAGGACAGGCTGGATTTGTGTTCTCACGGATGAGCTGTAAAAAGGACTCGACGGAGGATGAAACGCTGGAAACGGGGGTACTTTTCTATTGTTAAATAGCTTTTAACGAATTCTCCCGCTTGAGCGTCCATTGAGCCTCCAGGGACTCGTTCCAACTCGTCCTGAATACGAAGCGCCTTCAGTTGAAGGGTCGCACCTGAGTATCGTGAAGGTAGTTTGATCCTCGCGCCGGTATAGCGGATCACTTTCATAACCTCGTATTTCCCGTTTCAATAGCTTATCGGCCACATGTACAGAAAACATGAACATTACCATGTGAAAGAACATGTCGACATTAGTGATCTTGTGATATTAGTCAGGAGCGTAGCTAGCCATTTTTGGTTTGTAAGCCCGTTCCAAACTTCGTTCAACGGTTCAACGGGGAAAATGTTCGGATAATAGACATGTCCAGAAAGTTTGTAAGCCCGGGCTTAAAGAAAGCTACGCCCATGTTAGTATAGACCTTATTCATAACTGTGTATTCCCATTTCAATAGGTTTATCCACATGTACAGAAACTTGAACATTACCATGTGAAAGAGCATGTCAATATTAGTGATCTTGTGAAATTAGTATAGACCTTATTCATAATTGTGTATTCCTGTTTCAATAGTTTATCCACATGTACAGAAAACATGAACATTACCATGTGAAAGAGCTTGTCGATATTAGTGATCTTGTGAAATTAGTATAGACCTTATTCATAACTGTGTATTCCTGTTTCAATAGTTTATCCACATGTACAGAAAACATGAACATTACCATGTGAAAGAGCTTGTCGACATTAGTGATCTTGTGAAATTAGTATAGACCTTATTCATAACTGTGTATTCCTGTTTCAATAGTTTATCCACATGTACAGAAAACATGAACATTACCCTGTGAAAGAACATGTCGATATTAGTGATCTTGAGAAGTGTGAGTGCTGTACCTTAAAGTGCCTATCATCCTTTTGCAATTTTGAAAGCTTATGAACCTCCGAAAAGTTTTGAGTACTTCTGTGAAGAAAGTTTTGGTTTAAAGTGAATACTTTTATATGTTCTACGCTTGTTTGAAATCGTGTAAATGTGACCTTTCCTGACCCATGACCGCGTAATTAAAAGCCTTGGTCGAAACCTGGGTAGACGTCATCTTGACGTCATATAATTAATTCGGCTTTGCAATCCTTTGAAGAAATACCTAACATGTTGACTAAAATGACTTTTTTCTTTACTAACAACTCAAAAACTGTGTATATTTTCTATGCATCGATGTTGTTGTGATAAAAAGGCGCCATGGAGAATAATGCATTAATGAGGTGACGTCTACCCAGGTTTCGACCCAGGCTTTAACTCACACCGAGTTTGATATTTTCACAACTTGATACAGAAATGTCTTTCAGTGCATTAAATCGTGTTTAAATTAAAAGAGAGTACAGGGGTGTTAGTAGTTAATCATAGAAGTTGGTAATGTGTTCGATTGGTTGTCTTTCCGAGATCGCCTTCAAAAGCGACCATTCTCTTATTGAGTTCATCCTGCCGTGTGAAAATGAGGTTAAGAGTAAGTTGTGTGAATAGTAGGTTTATGAATAAGTTGCCCACAAAAGAAACTGATACACCAAGTGGAAAACATTATAAACGGTCATTCGATACTACCAGCTCGGTCTCTAAAGCAAAAAATAAATGCGAGTGTCGCATCGGTAGTTTTCAATTACAAAAACTAACCGCGAAATACGGCCTGAACAGGCAGCCGGGTTTCGCGGATCGACGAGCTGGAATGAGCCCTCGGTCAATGCATAAACTACTCTGAGAATGCTGCTGTAAAACAACATTACTCGTGCACATTGTGCACATTGTGCCTGGTTACTGGTGTGCAATGGATCCCCAGTGATTCAAATGACAAAGACACATAAAGGGAACACGATTTTCACAGTTTTTTAACTTAAAATAAGAGGGTCATTATCAGTGTAAACAACTGGGGCACTAGCCAAATCAATATTTACTGGGGTGCATATGACGTCATCATGCCATCTTGGTTCCCTTTAACAAAAGATTCCTCATTGGCTTCTATTGTTAGATCATCCAACATTGCCGCCATTTTGGTTGACGTCAACAAAAGATTCCTCGTTAGCTTCTCTTGTTAGATCATCCAACATGGCCGCCATCTTGGTCAACGTTAACAAAAGATTCCTCATTAGCTTCTCTTGTTAGACTAACCAACATGGCGACCACGTCTTTGTTATTTGAATCTCTAGATTAAGTAATTCACTCTTTTCACCTGGCCGCCATCTTGGATTCAAAGCGAGGCAACCCTTTGTTCTCATTCTGATATTCCCTCAGTGCGAGGCTCACCTGACAAAAACAAAGGATTGCCTCGCTTTGAATCCAAGATGGCGGCCAGGTGAAAAGAGCGAATGGTCCGGATAAGAACTGTAGTGCTCTTCGGCAAGGAATGTTAAAAGTGTTAATTTTCTATTATTCTTTCTCGTAATTTCATTGGTTGATACTTATAATTCAATAGAAACCCATCGAAATAATGCATTTTCATTCGATATTATTTTGTGGTTTGAATTTATTTTTGATCAAACTAACTATGGTTTAATTTCGAAGAATATCGTGTGTGGGGAAAGTTTTCAAATTTGCGATTGAAAAATCCTTTGTTTTCTCTATATCCGATTGGCTGGATGGTGACTTCTCTGCGTTTTCACAGAAAAAAGAGCCAATAGCATAACAAATAATTTATTTTCGAGATGTAGTTTGGACTGTAGATACCTCCTAAAGCACTTAAGGCGTACTCAAGCAAAATCGTATGTGGGGGAGGCTCATTGCCGCAGAACAATGGATTCTACGACAGTTCTTATCTTGACCATTACTTAATTACACACTAGAAGTACCGGAACCCTCGTTAAATGAATATCTCTGTTCAAAGTTCTGCAACATGCGATGCTCCGCTTGAGTGATCTCTGAATTTGGTATCGCGAGAAATTCAAATTGAAAACTTGAAAGTCTAAAAATACAATGCTTCGCATATAAGAACAAATCGGAGCACATAACGGTGGCAGAGTGTAAAAGGTGTTAATTTTCTATAATTCTTCTTTCTCGTAATTTAATTGGATGATCGGCTCATACATTCAATAGAAAACAGCAAGGCAATATATTTTCATTAGGTACATGTAACTTTCCATGTTTCAATTTAGTTTTGATCAAACTAACTGTGGTCTAGCTGATTTCGACTTTCAACTTCAACTTTTATTACTTCCATCACAAGTTTAACAAGGATTTAAAAGAAAATCGCGGGGAAAGTTCTCAAATTTGCGATTAAAATATAGTTTGTCTTCCCGCTTTCCCTATTGGTTGGATGGTGATTTCTTACAGTTTGCTTTATTTTCAGTTTGTAACTGATTTAATTTTTGTGGATCTGCTTATTGCCACATCCTATTGTCTTTTGCTCCAGTTTTTCTAACCCATTACTTGAAATACTTCTTATTATTAATGGAGCTCATGTAGGAATTCAGTCGTTAATCGTCGATCACGTCCGGCCTTGAGAATCGAACTGCTTGCCTTTGAGAATGATGAACACTTTTGTTTCAGTACTCAAAGGTCAGAGAATAAGTGGTTGAGACATGCAGGTGGAGTTTAAACCTGCTCTTAACTCTTTCGGGTCCGAGCCTGTAAATATAGGTCCCCTGAGACCTATATGAGAATAAAATATGGCATCACATCTTGACATGCCGGAAAGACGATGTTGCGATATTATGTGAAGGGATGAATGGCTTCAAAGTCAGAGCTATAACAGGGATCGCTTGACTCTTTCATTATGGAGAAAAGCTCATTTGTTTTGGCGTTCGTTTTTGTTTCTTCGATTTGCACGAATTTTAAGGAGCTGAAAATCGGCTCAAAACATCCTTCCCATTCGCACTTGAAATCAAGAGCAAACACAAAGTCAGCACTCAGTCGTTACAGTACCTTCTTTAATCTTTCCAACCACCAGGTTTGTTTGCACAAAACACACCAAGCGACTGTGAACCACGCTATTCTTGTCACCAACCCCCAATTGCATGCTGGGTAATGGACAATAATGCCGCAAGGGGTCCCCCCGTCACCAAGAGCGGTGATTTGGACTCAAGCCGTTGCTTTAAAGTGACAAAAACATATCCTAATAGGTTGAGCAGGACCGAAAAGACTGTCATCTGCAGGATTTCAAGGATTTCATTGAATATTTTTTTACCTGTGTCTGAAAGCACAAAAACAACAGAAAAATCCTGTGAAATCCCCTCACAAAACCTACTAAAAGCAAACCAAGTACTTTTAAGCCGTCCAAGACTTAATGATGTCCTCTAGCTCTCTGACAGTGGTATTTTTCTCCAAAATTAGAGCACATTTCATTGGAAACCCTACAAAAGTAGCGATACCTACCGTCGACGAGTACGTAGAATTCTCCCGAATGGCATTGTGGGGAGAGTTTGAGCCCTCGGCTTAAAAAGTCAGCAGTATTTAACTACCCCGGGCTAGCCAAACTTGAACTGAGGGGGGAGGGTTGAGTTAGCACTCAGGATTTCACCAATTGAGCTCACACACAATCGGACCCCAAAGAGTTAATGTATTTTATGTCTCTTTTTGTGAAAGTTATCATGTTTAGTGAAACCCAACGCCAAGGAGCCCACTAACGAGTTCAGTCTACAGTGACTATACTGACGAGACATTATCCCCCCCCCCCACCCCAACAAGTTTATTGCATTTTGACACTGATATGATTGATCATGATCTTCAAAATAAATTGGGAAAGACCACAAACAAAATGTCAGTAGATTAGTTAACACGATTAAGGCAGCTGTAATTGTAGGCTCTGTTTCCAGCGGTGGAGGTTTCGGTGAGCCCGCGATCCTCTCCCCACTCAATCTTTGGTGAAACGACACCACAACGGCTGAAACCGAACCTACTGGAATTGGTCCATGGAACTAAATAGGAGTATGATAATTCTCCCCCCCCCCCCCCCCACCCCCCGGCATTCTTGACATGATAATGACGTCATCAAATTTGATTTTGAATGTCTCAAAATTAGAAATCATCACTCGGTGTTAGGCTTGATTTAACGTAACGTATTTTATTTAGTACATCTGTGTAAATAATATTTGGTTCGCATATCCGAGACCCACTGGCTGCTGGTAACGATACAAATAAAATGTAATATATATCGAATGGCTTGTTTTAATCAGAAAAACAAAAATGTCTGTTTTAAAGAACAGGCGCTTTGAGGAGAGACCCCAAAATGTACTTCTTGCGAGCGAAGCGAGTTCGTTCCTATGCGAACGAAGTCTCCTTTTTACATTCTCGCGCGGCAAAAGTTATTTTATCACCGGCTTTCTTTGCGTTGACATAACACCAAGGGCCTGTTTTGCCATGTTACCTTAGACTATAAACTGTTATGTATCTATAAAATAAAGCCCAAGGTATTTGAAAGCTGCTGCTTTATTATTTGGTGAACTCCAGTAAAAATAGCTGTAAAAACTAAGCAACACCAAAAATAAAGATGTCCAGTAGTTTGAAAGAAAAAAAAACATTTTGAATAATGTCGTAGAAAAACTCATGAATGTCTAGAAAGGACGTTTACGATATTTTTTGGTGAAGAAAATTGCCGGTAGAGGAGTCCCTCGGGCTGACGGGAGAGCGGAAAACACAAAACACAGATGAGAGCCAGGCTTGAGTTTTTTGTCTCGCCACTAATTCATTTAATATTCGTTTTCAAGGTCCAAAAATATGGAATTCACTATAGACAAAAACCTTAAATTATTGACTAAATACAAATTCAAAAATTGTTTGAAAAAAGATCTTATAAGTAAATATTGATCAAATATCTTTTCAATTTGCCTTTTCAATTCCAATTTAAAATATGTATTTTCAGCAGATTGTCTTTTATTCGTTGTCCCTGTTATGTTTACGTGTGTCCGTTTCTTGTATTTATTATATAACAAATTATGTACATTGTTTTCGTTCTGACCGCCATATCAAATTGCAATCTGAACTTTGTTCCAGTGGCTCAGCTTAGTTTAGCTTTCTAGTTATTCTGAGCCTACCAGTACCAATTATTGAGCTTTTCATTTTTCCAGTAAACCTGTAACTATTATTAATTCCAGTACGAAATAAAATTTGTTGTTGTTGTTGTTGTAACCCCAGCGAGTGGAAATTTCACTAATGACTTGAGACGGGTCAGTAATTTCTTGCACGAATATAAAAAGCAGTAAAATGCGGGTTACTAAGTTACTATTTTAAGATTATGATCGAAGGAAAATGATTGTTTTGACGGAAAGGAAATTAGAGCAAGCAGCTGGATGCAGATGTCATTTATAAGCCTGATACGGACACGAGCGAGAAGCACTGAGATTTCTATTTCTCTTATGAAAAAAACCGTCTCATCAAATGGAAAAATATATTAAACTTAAGTAACCTACGCCAGTATCTGTTCTTCCGGTCGTTAGCAAAGTATTCGAGCGGATTCTGTATGATCAACTATACTGATAGCTATCTCTCTTCACAGAACCTTCTATCAAATAAGCAATTTGGTTTTCATAGCTTCACTCTACAATGACAGCTCTTCTAAACTCTACGAACTCGTGGTTGATCAATATGGATCGAGGTCTTTTTAATATTGTAATATTTTTAGATCTGAAAAAGGCCTTCGATACGGTCAACCAAGAATTATTGCTAGAGAAGCTGAAATTGTACGGAATTAACAATGGTCACTTGGTCTGTTACACTCCTACCTTTCAAATAGATACCAGACATGCTCGGTGGAGAACATTAATCCACTGAGCGTTTGATTACCTGCGGTGTTCCACAAAAATCGATACTTGGCCCATTGTTGTTTCTCGTCTACATAAACTACTTACCAAATTGCCTCGAAACGTCAACACCCTGTATGTTTGCTAATGACACCAGCATCACGTTTAGTGGAGCAGATGTTATTGATGTTGTTGTCAGAGCAAATACCGAATTGCTCAAGATAAACAACTGGCTCAAAGCAAATAAGCTCCACTTAAACGTGGCTAAAACAGAATTCATGATGATCGGCTCGCGTCAGCGTTTATCGAATCTGGACGAGGAGCCCATAATAGAAATTGGAGATAAAAATATTAAGAGGGTCAGTAAAAGCAAAACGGTAGGGGTAGCTGTTGACGAAAATTTAAGTTGGTCTGACCACATAGACCACTTAACTAAAAAGGTTGTATCGGGTCTAGGAGCGTTAAAGAGGATCCGCCCATTTGTGTCCCAAGACACTCTAATGAAAATATATAATTCACTTATTCAAACTCACATGGATTACTGCTGTGAGGTCTGGGATACCTATGGGAGGGTCCTCTGTGATAAACTTCAAAAATTTCAAAATAGGGCTGCTAGGCTTATTCTAAGGGCCGATTACTGATAAAACGAGCTCCAGTCTACTCCTTGGCATACTAGATTGGGATAGACTTTACGAACGGAGGGCTAAATGCAAGGCTGTCTTGATGCACAAAATCCAAAATAACTGTGCACCGACCAGTCTCACCGAATTATTCTAAACAGTTGGAAGCAGAACAGACTACAACCTGAGGGGGGCAGATACCAAATTCTGCTTGCCCCTCCCAAAAACTGAATTTGCGAAAAAGAGCAGCTTCCAGCTGAATTACCCGAGACTAGGTCGTTAGTTTCTTTTAAGGACAACATTGCGACTGCCTCTCTCCTAAATTGACTTTTAGACTAATTTTTACTACACGTTACTTTACTTTCGTATTTGTTATTGTTATTACTATTTTATATATTATTGTTTATACGAGCAGAATATAGTACATAATTAGATATATAGTATTAGGAATTACTTTTAATTATATGTTACCGATGTATTTTTAGCCACGGATTCTATGTAAATCAGCGTTATGCTGTTAGCAATACCATGTAATAAGTGATTTATTAATAACGAGCTTTGATATGAGGAATAGTCAGAAAACTGTACTCAAAATACAGCACCTGCTTTCGGAAAATTATTATTTCCGACTTTAATTGATCTTAGCGCTTTTTTGCATATCGTTTCTCGTACCTGTTCTGCTCCGAAATGGGTTATTTTGGGCAGACGAACAGTCGTAAGGCATACTAAACGAATCAATTAAGCTGTTAACTATTTCGCCTTGCTTGGTCAAAGGAGGCGGTAAACTGAAATATTAATTATGCCGTCAGATGAAATGAGCCTGAACTTTATTTGGGTCAGATTGGAGGATTTTTAAATCGGTTGAATAGAAGCATACAGCCTCTGTCGGTTTCAGTTAGGATTTGGTAAATATAATTCGAATTAATATTTCAAATCAAGCAGATGGTGTATAAATATATTCTATAATCTCCACTGATCTTAAAGTATAACTGACAAAATGAATAATGAGTGTTTCCTCGACAGATCTATGAGCCGTGTACATCCATTTAGAGAGGAAAGGTGTCACAGATCTTCAACCGGGAAAAACAAATTCACGAAAGTGATGCACGCAGTGGTGTATGATTACCACAGTAACAGGTGCACCGATGGTAACAGCAAGACTGTATGGAACTGATATATTAGCCGAACAACTGGCGAGAAAATTGAGATAAAACAGGTGATATGTTAGCAACCAAAGTCACTTGTACTCTGAGCTCGCTACTGTGTGTGTTCACCGCCTCTAACCAAACAATCCTCAAGACATCTCTACTCTTCTGAACTGGAGATGCCGGGATTAGGGAATTTCAGTTCACGGGTTAACGATTCTGAATCGAGCACAAGCGACCCCGGCTCTCAGCCGGCAGCGATTATTATAATAGTACTCAAAACATTCGTGTTTATCATAACCATAACCGCAACTTTGGTGGGAAACTTCTTTATCTACGCTGCAATGGTAAAGTTTAAAACCTTAAGAACACCGACCAACATTGTTTTAGTTAGTTTGGCTACTACAGACTTAGGAATGGTAGTGATAATGGTGTTACATGCAGTGACTGACTTGTCGGAACAGTGGATATTCGGTCCTCTATGTTGCTATATTATTGCTACGCTCGGCCTGGTATTGTCTTTCATCTCTATACTTCATCTGTGTTTTCTAAGTATTGACCGGTACCTCGCAATTCACCGTCCTTTGCGCTATCGCTTCTTAGTCACCAAAAGACGAGTTTTCATAGCTTTGGCAGTCGCGTGGGTACTACCTTCGACTTCTTCCAACCTGCCTGTCGCTGATTACCAGTACCGTTCTGAGATATATGGCTGCGTGATGCCAACGCCGACGGCAGGTGCACTCAACCCGTTTATTTTCATTCTGATCGTAGTGTTTGTGGTTATTCCCTTCGGTATAATGCTATGTACACATGCATGTGTTTTGAAAGTCGCCCTGACTCATGTGAGAAAGTTAAGTGCTGTAGAAAGAAGTCTCAGACGGAACAATTACGACAACACGACTCTCAACTCTCGCGGCAACCGAGCACACGAGATCCAGTTGGTGAGACGCGAGATTAAGTCAGCCAAGACCTTTGCCTTAGTGATAGGCGTATTCCTGTTCTGTTATACGCCCTTTTTCACGGCGGGGACATACAGGAAGTTTGCAGGCCCTGAAGCCGTCCCAGATGTAGTGATTTTCATAACAACATGGGTTGCATTTGCTAATTCGTTCAGTAACCCCTTAGTGTATAGTTTGCGCTATTCACCATTCAAAAAAGCCTTCAGGAAACTTTGTCAATGCAACAAGAGGAAACCTCGAGATTTCAGCAACATCAATTCCACGACACAGGCGTCGACATTGTCTCAACCTAGGGAGAGCTATCTCAATACTGAACTGGAAAAAACACAAATGGAATCCACAACTACTGTTAACACGGTACTGTAAATTACTGATATATAAGTTATTATATTAGGTGAGAGTGTCTTCTTACAGTGAACATCGGCTATAACGAATCAATATTATGCCAGTACAGCTAAGAATTATGGAATGTTTAAAGAAACGGCAATATTTATTTATTGTTTGTATTATTTAAAGGTGACGACGGTTTCTAAATTCCAGAGTTAGGACATACGTACGTGCCGACCGGCGGTGATATAACGTCAATATATCAATATTTTCTACATTGTGTGTTGAATTCTAACCTTTAAATTGTTTTCCTCGCGTTCGCATTGAAATAGAAGCCAGCATGAGTTGGTGTCAAACTTCCTAAAGGAAATCGCTCTAGCCAAGAGAAAAAAGCCATTTATACATAATGAAATAGCAGTCTGCTGTTATCATGATTCTAAAGAAGATTACATTTATTCGGAGTCGGTGCAACTGACTTTCTCTCATAGCCTCTGACTAGATTTTATTCACATTATTATTATAATCACAACTGAAATGACATAAAAGACCGAACATAACATGGTTTGACTGCCATGCATTTTGTCAGTTCAGCTTAGTTCGATATTAATTTGTGTTCAGCCTGAATCAAACGTTTTACTCTGTCGAACTGATAAGTTTAAGATATAATTTTGCACGCATTAGCCTGGAAACTCTCAGCTCACGCTAAAGAGGTAAAGCAATTCATTAGCCAAAAATATAAAGGTTTAAATAAATGGAAAAACAAAGTAAGGGAACTGTGATAAACCACTTAATTTGACATTTGTACGGGTGATGGATAATGAATTATTCAGTTAAGAACTTCAAGAGGTTTGGCATTTAGTAGGATGTGGTTAAGAACCCATTAGGGCCTTCAACGCTATGATATCGAGCAGGGTAGGTCGATGACGTACAAATGACCGAGAAACGAGTATTTTCTTGTGCGGCCCGACCTATATATAAAGTTTTTTATCATAATGATATGACCAATTTCAAATGCCAAAACAACAAGCAAAATGTCGAGCTTACGTCAAGCACGTACGGGGCCACGTAACGTTTGAAAATGGTTTTAAAAGTCAGTCACTTACAGTAAGACTGAAATACATGGATATGGCTGGATGCCGAGGTTCGAGGTATTTAACTGACTTATTTCATTGTTATTCGATAACCTTTATTTCACTAACTCCAGTGAATTTCAATATAAAGACCTGATTCGGTATTCAAGAGCCTTTATATAGCTCATTAGATATTCAAGGTCTTTATATCAATGTGCTTGAATATCTAATGAGCAATATATTGAAATTCACTGGGATCTTAGTGAGAGTTATCGAATAACAATAGAACATGTGTCAAAAATGAAATAACTACAATGAATGGTTCAATTTGAATAAAATTATCACCAGCTTAGTCATTTATTGCCAAGAAAATTGCTTATCTTACAATCCGTAGCCGAGATGGTTTTTGTCTTTCTTGGTTGTTATTCAATATATACATTGTGTAATGGATTGACAAGAACCGAATTCTTTCGTTTCGTTGGAAATGCCATGAGAACCATTTATCTTCATCAATTGACTTGTCAGAAACCGGTTCTATAACCAGTCATGATACTATCTTCTTCGACCTGTCCGTTTAGGAACTTTAGTACGTAGAACTTGCGTTTCCCCATTAGCGATGGTCCTTATATTGAGTGTCGGTTTTAGCATAGAGTGTTTCCTCTTGCGCCAGGCGCCAGGCACGATCTAAGAGTAATACAGTACACCTTGAGACCTGTATTCTGATTGGATCCATTATACTGTAGCTCTATTGTTTTTCTACTGCCTGTTCTGTATGGCTCCGATCTAACACTGAAGTGCCGACGATACCTGTAAGATAAAAATGAGTGACAGATAGCGCCACAGTTATTCAATTATTGAAGCCACGATATTCTATAACACAGTGTTTTTTAAAGCACAATCAACTGGATCAGGTGTCTAATAGCATTTCTCCTAATGCCTCTGTACAACAACAGCGTACTACTATAGTCACAAAGGGATCTCTTTTAACTGACTCTTTACTTTAGCACTTATACTGAATAATAATAATAATTGCGTTGGACGAAGGAGAACTAAACTGCTCTTTATTTTCTTCGTCTCTTAATTTATCAGTATCATTCTATTCATTCAGATTAGTTCGGTTTTGTTTCCAACATTCTGGCAGAGCTCTTTTGGCCATTTGGTTCTGAGCTATATCAAGCCAAACCTGGTAAAAACCTGTCATTTTTTTGCAACGGAAAAACGAGCATAATGTATTTATTTTGCGTCGAAGATACAGGGAGTCGTTACCAGTTCTCCCCAGCCAGAGGCTTACGATGAAGTATTCCGACCAACTCCCGGTCGAATTGGAAGTTGGGTTGTTTTTCGATTTGGATTTGTTTAGCCGGCCCCATGGACTATAAAACACATTTGTGATTTCAGTTTGTGTGGGAAGCAATGAAGACCACAACTCTAGATTGAGTAGCCAATCAGGTGGGGAGTTTATACAACGCATGCGCGGTCCGTGGCTTGTTTATCCTTCTTCTGATGGGACACAAATATGACATAATAATAATAATACAATTCTTTATACAGGAAATTCCCGCTACCCTAAGGTGGTTTTCAGGGAGGCCCTGTTACAGAGAATATATAAGCATACATAAAAATATATAATTACAAAAATATAGAAATACTTTATGCTGATAATACTTCACTATTCAATATTGTGGATACTCCGAATCTCTCAGCCGTAAAGCTTAATGTCAGTTAGGAAGTGAGCAAATAACTGGCTGGTCACTATTAATCCTAGTAAAGCTAAATGCATCATATTTACAACAAAACACTGCAAACCGCAACACCCACAGGAAGCAGTCATAATCACGCTCATCTTGGAGTCACCGGCACTCTCCTCCAATCTTTCTTGGAGAGCTCACATCCTAAATATAAATGAGAAAGCTAATAAATTTACTAAAAGGACTAAAATTCAAAGTAAAAAGCGACACTTTGTCTAATTAATTATACAAATCTCTCATTCGACTAATAATGAATGCGCAGATGTATTGTGGGATGGCTGCTCTGACAGCGAAAGTGATCTTGAATTTGTACAATATATATGAATCCGCTAAAGTGTTCACAGGAGCAATAAACGGCACCAGTAGACAAAGGTTAAAAGACGAACTACAATACAATACAATGCAATAGTTTATTAAGACACGTAGCGCGGCCAAGGAGCTTAAGATCAAGCTCGTTCAAAATACGTACGTGTATAGCTATACTAATTACAATTGTATATAAAAAGGCTAAAACGACATGTAAAAATTACTTACTATAAGCATAGTTAATAGAGTGGAATGGTTAGGAAACCCGGCAAACTTCAAAGGGGCTAACAAAGGCGCTGCGATTTAGGTTGGAAGGGGTAAGACAAAAGATTGTGCACGGTTATAGTTCATTAGCGTTCCCTGAACGACTGAACTCACGCGTTTCTATTGGCTGAATGATTAACACATTGGAATTTCTATTGTCTTTTGTGCACGTTCAAGGTTGAAAAAAGCTAACAAAGACCTATAACAAAGAAGGTCGCTGGGTTTCCTAACCATTCCAGTTAAATATATCTAGGTTAAAATCTCAGGCTAATTACAAAGACATAGTCAAAGATAACAGTAATAACAATAATAATAATTCTAAAGATTCTAAAATTCAAACTAAGTTTAGTTTTAAATTCTACAACATTTGCGGCTTGTTTCACTTCAGTCGGGAGCTTGTTCCACAGTTTACTTGCAGTGTAGGTAAAGGAATTATTCATCCATTTGAGGTTAAAATTAGGCTGCCGACTAAGTGTGGTTCCTATGCCTCTTAAATTATAAGAAGAGTTCCTAAAGTGTTTGAGCTCAATTGGTGAAATCCTGAGTGCTACACATGAAAACATTTCTTCAATGAAATCCTTGAAATTCTGTAGTTGGTGATCTTTCCCCCCTGCTCAAACTAGTAGGATGTGTTTTTGTCACTTTAAAGCAACGGCTTGAGTCCAAATCACCACTCTTGGTTGTAGGGGTAAAAGACTTATAAAACAATCCTACAGGAGTCCCAGAGGGGGGAACCCCTTGTGAATTTTTTGTCCAGCATGCAATTGCAATTGGAGGTGGGTGCAGGAAAACGTGGTGCATGGAGAGAAATGCAGCGTTGAGAATAGCATGGTTCACAGTCGCTTGGTGTGTTTTGTGCAAACAAACTTGGTGGTTGGAAAGATTAAAGAAGGTACTGTAACGACTGAGTGCTAATTTTGTGTTTGCTTTTGATTTCAAGTGCGAATGGGAAGCATTTTTTGAGCCGATTTTTCGTAAAATCGAAGAAACGAAAAACGATCCCCAAAATAAATGAGCTTTTCTCCAAAGTGGAAGAGCCAAGCGATCCCTGTTATAGCTCTAACTTTGAAGTCATTCATCCCTTAAAATAATATCGCAAAATCGTCTTTCCAGCATGTCTAGATGTGATGCAATAATTATTCCAGGTACATGCTTCACATCGGTCACATATAGGACCGATATTTGCAGGGTCCGTCGCCAAAGGGTTAATACACTTGAGCGGTGAGTGTAAAATTGAGGTGTATCTATCAAGAGAATAATAGCTTGGAATATTGAAGAATCCTGCTACGCATTTCTTGAAAGAGCCGATTGACTCATTGTTTCGTGTCTCGATACTAATCCTATTCCAGAATTTAGTAGAAGATGGAAAGAACGGTTTCTTTTAAGAGATTGAAAAATCTCTCTGTTCGAGTGGAAAATAAGTTAAAATCTTCAGATGACCTTAGCGTGAAATGAGTTCTTTGGCACACTTTGTAGCCGGAAGCAAGTCTATTAAAGGCCAAGGGGTTATAATATTTTACGATTTTGTACTACATTTTCAGTCGGTGGCTAATCCAGTGTATCGTACGTTTTCCTCCGTCTTTAATTTCAAAGACATAGAGGAAGCCTTTGTTTTCCGACAATTACGAACACTAAAACCAAACAAGGCAATTGGTCTTGACCTGACAAGTGCACGCGCTTACTATAAGGACAGTGCTGCAATTATCACTCCCTGTTTAACTGGTATTTTCAACAGATCTCTACGTTCGTTGATTTTTCCTTCTGTGTGGAAGAAAGGAAAAGTTGTACCATTGTTCAAGACAGGTGATCGATTTAACAGGAACACTGTACTGACTATAGACCAATTACGATATTACCTACCCTGAGCAACATCATCGAGCGGGCTGTTCACCTACAGGTCTATGAGTACCTTCAAGAAAATAAGATCATAGGACCCGAACAGTTTGGGTTTCGACCCAAACCATCTACAAGTGTCGCTCTTGCTTACTTTATCGACAACAATTTGGGTAAGCCTTCTACCTGTCCATTCTATCTCAACGCGTCCTCGTAAATGGCTGTTATTCTGAGGGACTTACACTGCCCTATGGTGTTCCTCAGATCTCGTCCTTAGGCCCTCTGTTATTTACTATTTATGTTAGCAAGCTCTTTGAGGGGGTACACGCCAACGGGGGTACACGCCAACGCAGATGACACCCAGCTTTACCTGTCCTTTAAACCTGACTCGGATACAAGCCAGGTGGAAGCCATGTGTGCAATGGCATAGTGCGATAGGGATATCAGAACGTGGATGGTAGTTGACAAACTAAATGACGACAAGACAGAATTCCTGCTGTTTCAGTGGCACACAATGGTAACTGAACAAAGTCAATCAGCAATTTTGTTCCTGGTGCAGTTTTCCTGGATCTCAGCAAGGCTTTCGACACTGTCGATCATCGGTTACTCCTGAGTAAACTAAATAACATTGGTCTAAATGGCAGAGCCATTGACTGGTTTGAGTCCTACCTATCGAATCGAACTCAAGTCACGGCCATAAATAACACTTGCACATGCCCTGGCGGTTGGAATCCCTTATTGAAGCACTTTGGGACCCTTGCTTTTTCTTATTTAAATTAATGACCTGTTCCAAGTCGAACTCGCTGAGTCACTGGGTAAGCGATTTCTGGGTCAAAAATCGAGCGCGAGAAACTGCAAAGTAATGTTATACCATGGTAGCCTCGGATTCTTTTGTTCTCCGAGGCACATTTAAACCACTAATTTTGCCTGATGGGAGAGATATTTAGAAATATGCATTGTCTAGGCGGGAAATTAAGTCTCGGCCAGGAAATTTCGAGACAATACATAGTTCAAAATTGCCATGCATGCGTAATGTGGGGGAATTAGAAGAGAATGCAGGCTGGAAGTGAGAGGGTCAACATCATCAACTTCTGCTCCCCTCTGGCACGACTAGCCCTGCGCTCCCGGGTGAAAATTACTGAATCCAAACTGACCTGTCTTCATTATACTCGTCAACGTAATCCATGTGGGATGCGCTATTTCAATCTGCGCGTTATTCTCTTCATTTCTCAAGCTCGCTTCTTCCATGTGGGATACTTAAAACCATAAACGTGCATGCTCTTTGAATATTTAGTCAACCGCATAATTACATTGTGTTTTACTGCTATTCTTCTCAAAAATAACACACTTGTCCCCAAGGGAAGCCAGGGTCGTTCAATCAATGCCACTCAGTCAAGCATTAAACAAAACGTTTTCGAAAGCAACTCAACTGTGACGTCTTTTGCAGTTTCGGCAGAGATTTGTTCCGTTCCTCGGCGATCATGGTATAACAAACCATGGCGTTTCGGGGTATTAGTGATTTAAAGTCCCGAGGCCGCTTCGGGGCAATTTAAATCACTAATATCCCTCATGCCATGGTATAACTAATAATTATACGCTGTTACTACTGCGCTAAATCAGCTCAGGATATCGAACACCACTTGAACATTAATCTGCAGCCGTTTCCCACTGGCTCACAGGTAACCTGCTCACACTAAACTGCACTAAGTCAAAGTTCTTGCTATTTTGAAGCATCCACCATGTGTAACTTTTATATTTACTTATTCCAATAGGGCACCCAACGAGTACTTTTTGAAATTCGTTTGAAACCAGTTGTCTGCAGCCAGTTGTCTGCAGCAATTATAAGGCGCCTACTATGTCTTTTGATGTGTTCTAGAAAGCTATTAGCTGTTCGGATTTTCTAGGTGGAAATCGCGTCAACCGAAAATACTATGGCAAAATATTCCCGGCCTACGAATTTGTTAGTAGTTTAGAACAGAAACAAGAATTTGCTAGCCCAAGTACCTTCATGTTGCAAAGTTTTGTGGAGGTACGATTTTTTTAGGGGTTCTTTTCTCCTTTAGGCAATTCTTTTAGGTGACCTCCATTTGCTAAAGGTTCATTCTTTCGGATTTTAGATGTCAGAATTTCTTAGAGAATGAAAATGTGTTCTCGAAAACTTTAGGTGGCCGCTTCACTAAATGATTTGTGATAATGTGTTTTTTTCCCATTCCAACCAATGTTTTTTTCCCGGATCGTTCTGACTCTATTGATCAGACGAAAACGTACGAATATTTTAGGGGAAAGCTCTTACTCTATTGATCAGACGAATACGCACGAATATTTTAGGGGAAACCTTTTAGGCTCCCTTTTCTTCTATAATTTTCTAGGGATTGAAAACAAATTTTCTAGCCAGTATTTCAGAAAACAATTTTCTAGGGACAATTTTTTCAAATGGCCGAAAGTTTTAGGCTAACTTACTCTCCCGAACAGCTTTTTAACCGAAAACTTCGTTGGGTGCCCTTGTTTTATTAGTTATGAAAACGTCGACACTGCAAACGAATACATTAGCATATTAGCGAAAATATGATAATTACCAAGCATGTTATAACGATCAAATATCAAACCTTCCAATGAATCATGATTTTTAAAATTCACAAATGATTTCATTTTTCGCATTGCTTACTACTATTTTTGGACAAATATTGCCATTGGATTAAAATTAATAATTGCTTCCTAAGTCTCGAAATTCGTGCGTACCTTGAATTTACATTTCAGTATCTCCTTTGTATGTTATTCTTTGTTGAACACGGCCCGATATTGTTGGTGAAGGTTGGAAGGCTTTTCGTAAGAAGGGCTTGAAATTGACTGCACCTTAGATAATGAGGCTAATAATAGAAAAATATGTTTTTATTTACTTCATCTAGTGCTAGCGCGCTAGTCACGAACCGCGACAATAATCTACGCGCTCATAACTGCGGACTGATTATTGCTGATTATTGCTGAGATGATGCTTTTAAAAATAACTACGACATTTAAAAGCTGTTTAGTACTGGGAAAATTTCGTTTAGTTACTACATCCAAAACCCTTAGATGGACATTAACAGTACGTATACGTAGCCATTGTCGCATCGGTTTCAGTGCGGGACAGTAACGGGAAATCGTTCCCACAATGCACCCGATATGTTGAAAAGTTGGACACCTCATAATTTTTGCAATTTGCTGTATATATATATATATATATATATTGCTGATCAGATCCCTACACGCTAAGATCCGGTTGTTTATCATTTTGTCTGTGGTCCCTCCAATGTACTTACTATTAGATCTGAAATCATTAATCACTTTTTCCTAAATTGTCCCTGTTATGCTTATATGGCTCTACATCTTTTTACTGCTGCTCAAAACTGTGAATTGTGTCATAATAATGTCTAGTTATATGTAAAACATTCTAAACGTTTCGAGCGAACATGATGACTAACAGCATTGTCTTCTGTCTTTTTTCCCCTTTTTCATTACGCTTAAAGTGCATATAAGCCCTAGCCAGTTATCTTTGATATCGATTGTACATGAAGTGGATAGTCCAATGGTAGAATATATCTTGATTTGGGTGTTGCGTCTACGAGATATAAAGGGTTATATTTCCAATATGCTAATGATGTGATGTCATCACCGACATCACTTATTATACAAAAGCATACTGGTAGAGACAAATGACCTATTTTTAAATTCTAAGTTATATTCGAAGCTTATCAAAGTGATTTTACAAATAAAAAATTAGAAAATAGAAAATAGCTTAATTCACAAGCACAAAGAAATTCAGCAAATGTCGGCGATGACATCACATCACATCATTAGCATATTGGAAATATAAACCTTTATATCTCGTAGACGCAACACCCAAATCAAGAAATATTCTACCGTTGGACTATTCACTTCATGTACAATCGATATCAAAGGTAACTGGCTAGGGCTTATATGCACTTTAAGCATGTTCTATTATACTTAATATTTAATACTTTGTTCATTATTCTGTTATTGTTTGTCCTTTCCACACCTATTAAATACCGCTCTTTAAGACATAATTTTCGATGAAATACCAGTGTATATTTCTTTGTAAAAAGTGATATCTTCACACGTGAAGACCAGTATCACTTTTGAAAATATGACTGGCTTTCAAAGATTGCTAGCCTTTTTGGTAAGAGATTGAAACTGGTATTTCATCGATAATTATACATTAAACAGAACATTACATGGCCGCTTGGAGATACGGATTTTATCTTCTCGTGTTGATGAGTATCTTACTCGTTGCGCTTCCTCCACTCGTAAGATATTTAATCAACACTCGAAGATAAAATCTGTATCTCCGTGCGGCCATGTAATATCCTCTATAATGTTGGCGTAAGCCACTAGATGAGCTGACATGCTCTTGGGGCAAATGCTAAGAACCAATACGTTTAAATTTAAAAATATGTTTTTTCTTATTTAATATTATTCTTGTCATTGCCTTTTTCCCCTTTTTATCTTCTCACTTCGCATATTTATCTCTGTACTAAGTTATACCACATAAGCTGCCTTGATGGGACAATGCTCTCATCCACTCATGCGCTCTCATCTAAAGAATGGTGCGACATAAACAAATTATCAATCAATTTTTCTAAAACAAATTTAATGATTGTAAAATCTCCAAGAAAAAATGATATTGATGTTAATATACAAATCCGCAATTCGAACGGGTCGACGTGCCATTATTTAGACAGGGAAGACCACATCAAATACTTACAGGGGTGATGATCGATAACACTATATATTGGAAGTACCCCATATCATATGGCTGCTCCCGCAAATCCCGAAACACTGGAATAATTTCTAAATTGAGACATTTTTTTATCTCTGTACAACTGTACTACAACCCAATATATTCCCTTATTTCGTACGCAATACTAGCATGGGGTAGCGCCTACAAAGCAGTCCTACAAAAAAGTACAAACAAAACAAAACCAAGTCGTTAGGTTAATATTTTTTGCAGTTTCATTTGGAAAGAATACAGAAAGCGCCCTACCCCTGCTTAATCTCCTAGACATTCTGATAGGAAATGATGTTTATCGTTTACATGCACTAAAAGTCGCCCATCAATGGCACAAAGGACAACTACCAGCTATATTCGATGATTTATTCCAATACGCTAGCCATGTTCAATCAGAATTTTTACAAATCACGCGTTAGAACAAATACTGGAAAACATACAATTTCTTACATTATTTTATTGGCGACTGAAATGTGGCCAAAACTTCCTGCTCATTTTAAGGAACTGGCTGCATTTTCATTCTCAAAAAAAATGTAAAACAATATTTACTATCAGAGCAACGCATCTGAGCCAATATTTCACATCTCACTCTATCATTTATTCAAACTTATTTCTATATTATACTGTCCTTTGTATCTCTTTGCTTCCCTAATATTCAATTTATAGTTAGACCCTAGGTTTACTTTAATAGCTCCCAGGCTCTAATGTCAATTGAATATATTTTGTAAATGACCAGTGCTATTATTAATGTATACACTTTTGTGTGTGTATCAAGTATCTCTATCTGTGTAATGAGCATTTTAAAGAATTGAATTGAATTGAATCCACTCTCATCCACTCTCATCCATTCTCATCCACTCTCATGCGCTCTCATCCACTCTCATCCACTCTCATCCATTCTCATCCACTCTCATGCGCTCTCATCCACTCTCATCCATTCTCATCCACTCTCATGCGCTCTCATCCACTCTCATCCACTCTCATCCATTCGCATCCACTCTCGTGCGCTCTCATCCACTCTCCTGCGCTCTCATCCACTCTCATCCACTCTCATGCGCTCTTTCAAATTTTCGAATTTTTGCGCTCTCATGCTCGTATAACCACGCTCCATGATAATCGATGAGAATTGAAGAAAACACTCATTCAACTCTCATGCGTTCCCATGCTCGTTTAACCGGGGCTAAGTCGAGAGAAGATACCTACTCTAGTCATATTTTACTAGTCGTACATGACGCACACCCCAATTGCTAAAGTCCAGCTAGTGACATCCGCTTCACCTGAATCGGTCAGGTCAGATCCATCATGATTTAACATCCTAATACAGCGCTGGTCGCACTGCTTCTCACCGGGAGCTGCCCTCACTCTTTTATGACCAATGCAACTCGCATGTTCCAACATGTCTGACATGGTCCCATAATCAGGCAACACGTGTTAGCGTGGTGGCTGGGGTTTAAAGCAGCTACAAGTTCGCCCTTGGAGCAAACAGATTCTGATGCCTATGATCTTTAGTGAACCGGCTGAGTGTCTTGGGGGCTAAGTACAAGACGTTGCAGTTGGCTATTATGCTTGAGGGGACAAGTGTGTTAATGACCCTGCCTTCCCCTGGGGACAAGTGTGTTAATGACCCTGGCTTCCCCTGGGGACAAGTGTGTTAATGACCCTGCCTTCCCCTGGCCGGACAAGTGTGTTAATGACCCTGCCTTCCCCTGGGGACAAGTGTGTTAATGACCCTGCCTTCCCCTGGGGACAAGTGTGTTAATGACCCTGCCTTCCCCTGGGGACAAGTGTGTTAATGACCCTGGCTTCCAAGTGTGTTGTTGTTGATAAGACAATTTGCTGATAAGACAATTTGTATCAATATCAAATACTAACTCTGACTGTCTTCCAGTTGTATGTGGGGTGCCTCAGAGCTCAGTGCTTGGTCCCCTTCTGTTTCTTATTTATATTAACGATATTTACAAATGCTCTGTTTTACTTGAATTTCATCTATTTGCTGATGATACGAACCTATTTCTTAGTGATCCCAATATCCTTAGCTTAGAATCTAAATTGAATAATGAACTAGAGAAAGTTAACGAGTGGCTCTGTTCAAACAAATTATCTCTCAATGTTGATAAAACAAGCTTTGTTTTATTCCATCCACCCCAGAAAAGAATTACTCATCAAATGAAACTACAAATCTGTAGTAAGCCGCTTAAAGAGGATTTGTGTGTTAAGTATTTAGGATTAATGATAGACTCTCACCTAAGTTGGAAAAAACACATACATGAATTAGGAAAGAAAGTATCAAGGGGTGTGGGTATTCTTTCTAAATTAAGACATTTTGTTACTAAGGAAATTCTAGTTCAGTTATATTATTCTCTTATTTATCCTTTTATAGCTTATAGTTTGTTAATTTGGGGAAATACTTATGATACAACACTAAATCCTATTGTTATCTTACAAAAAAAAGCTCTGAGAATCATGACCTTTTCAAAGCCTGATCAACATTCTGGTCCTCTCTTCAAAAATTTAGAAATACTCAAATTTAAAGATCTAATTTTCCTACAGAATGCCCTTTTCATGTTCCAGTATCATTACAATCTTTTACCTACAGCATTTAACAATTACTTTCAAACTTTATCATCTATTCATCACTATAACACCAGACTAGCCTCCAGATCTACCTATTATATTGCTCCTGTTAGAACTAATTATGGGAAATTCAGTCTCCAATTTATTGGACCATCTATCTGGAATAATCTCAATGAAGAAACGGTACGAGGGTGCTACGGAAACGGATACACGAGGACGGGGTCTTAGTTCTCATGATCAGATATATAATTTGACATTTCAGTTCACACCTATAATAAAATTATTCTTGAATGAAATATGGTACCACCCATCTGATTTGCCCTTTCCCTCTCTTTTTTTGTTGTTGTTGTATGTACTTAATTACCAATTGATTGATAAATTCCTGCGATTGTTTTAATATCTATTATTTCCACGACCATGGATGCTACGCTTTTGTGATTCGATTCCCTTAGGAATAATCAGCAACTCAACAATAGCGGGAAACCTTTCTAAAAATAACCTAACTTGTAAAAACGCTGTGACATAGGCCTAGTATGTGGGATGGACGCTCCTAGTTATGGGCTCCTGATAACACTAAGTTGACTAAATATACAAGGAGCATGCGTGGAGATTAATTACGTCACGTTTTTGTAAACGTATCAGTGTTAGTATCAGTATTAGTACTGTTATCAGGATATATTAATAATAATAATAATAATATAAGAGCATTACACTAAGTCTCAATGCTTTACAATAATGAAAAACTACACTTAAATATATTAAAAAGCTAACCAATATACAATATGTTATAAAATAAGAAAATATTCACGAAAAAGGTGGGTCTTGAGAGAGGACTTAAATAAACTAAGAGTATCTGCACATCTAATGTGTGATGGCAGGGAGTTCCAGAGTTTGGGAGCAGCAACTGAAAAAGATCTATCACCATAGGACTTAGTGTTCGATGTTGGTACTGTGAGAAGGTTTTGTGAAGCAGATCTGAGAGAACGTCGAGGTTGGTATACGATTAAGAGTTCTGATATATATGCAGGAGCTTGATTGTGAAGAGCCTTATATGTGAGTAGTAAAGTCTTAAAGTCAATCCTAGCTCGTACAGGTAGCCAATGAAGGCTCTGCAGAACAGGAGTTATGTGATCATTCTTCTTTACACCTAAGATTAGCCTTGCAGCAGCATTTTGAACTCGTTGAAGCTTGTCAATTTGCGTGTCTGGTAGTCCAAAGAGAAGGCTATTACAGGAGTCTAGCTTGGATGTGATGAATGCGTGCACAAGCCTTTCACAGTTTTCTTGGTTGAGATGTTTTCGTATTCTGCCAATGTTCCTAATAGAGAAGAAGGCTGACTTACAAATGTTATTTACGTGATTCGTCATCTGTAGATGACAATCCACCGCAACGCCAAGGTTGCGTGCAACTGGCTTCGGAAGGATGATTGATCCATCAACATTGATTCCAGGCATAGGATCACGATGAGAGAACCGTGATGAAACATGAATGACTTCGGTCTTGTCTGGATTACACGAAAGTCCGTTGGTAGTACACCAAATAAGCATGTCCTTGACACACAACTCTAGCTTCGTCAGCACGGAGGAACGATCTTGATGGGAACCGATGGATATGTAAAGCTGCGTGTCGTCTGCATACATCATGCAATCTAGGTGATGGGCTAAAATCACATCTTCCAGAGGAGCAAAGAATAACGAAAAAAGAAGAGGGCCTAAGACGGACCCTTGGGGGACACCATACTGTAGTTCCTTATCAGACGAAGCAACATCCCTAACTCGGACTGAGTGAGAACGATTCAGGAGATAGGAGTGAAACCATTTCAGGGCTGTGCCACATATTCCATACCGATGATGAAGTCTTTCCAGTAACAGCATATGGTCAATAGTGTCAAATGCAGATGACAGGTCCAATAGGACCAGTACTACTTCCTGATGGTTGTCAACTGCACGTAGCATGTCATTAAATACCCGCAAAAGCGCAGTCTCAGTACTGTAGAAGCATCTGTAAGCTGATTGTAGCTTGGCTAGTAGACGATTAGTGATAAGATAGTTCAGCGTTTGAGTGGCAGCTACGCGCTCGAGAGTCTTTGAAAGGAAAGCGACATTCGTGATAGGGCGATAACTTGGAAATAGCTGATGATCAGAGGCATTCTTCTTGATAGATGGATATACAACACCCTTCTTAAGGGTGGATGGAAATAGACCAGACGACAGTGATGCGTTAACAAGACTAGTAATCGGTCCAGCGAGTACGTCAACGGATTCTTTCAGGATAGACGTAGGTATAGGATCGAGTACGCATGATTTAGGCTTAGAATGCTTCACAACATCAGTGACGTAGTTTTCAGATACGGTAGCAAAGTCATTAAGTGTGTATTGGCACGAAGGTGAATCGAGTCCACAGACATCTGCATTGATGATAGGCTTGAACTCTGAAGGTTATCCCTGAGGGTCTGTATCTTCATAGAGAAGTAGTCGCTAAAGTCCTCAACCAAAGACTGCAATGACTCGTGTGCAGGTAGTGGCGGTACTGGTTTGACTTTGAAAAGTCCATCAATTACATCGCTATCAATTACATCGCTATCAATTATATTGATAGCGACAGTGCATGTTATGCAATTGATTTCATTGAATCAAATTTTTACTCTTAGATTTATGTTAAGTTTCGGGACTGATAAGCATCTCACTTTTTACAAAATATTTTTTACAAAAAGAAAATGCATTGAAACATTTCGATTACAATTCATTCCCGGGCCAAGCTAGCTCTGTCATAGCCTCCTCAGCAGATCCCAGCGGGCGACTTTCTTGACAGCTAACACTTCGCGGTCCCTTAATTGTCGCCTGGAGTCGAGCGAGAGAGCGTTGATACGTTATCACGAGTTGTTCTGTGTGATGGCTAAATATTCAATCAGGCCAACATCCCACGAAGGTTTTCAGTTACGAAAAAAGAAAAATATACTTAATCAATTTAATCTTATCTAAGTGATTCCGGCGGAAAGAATAAAAGCATAGATAAAAGAAATGCAAAATAGCTTTAAAACGACGATACGGTGCTTTTGGATGAGATCCAAGTTTACGAGGAGTGCGCATGCGCACAGACTAGACTCGATGTGTCATCGGCAACTCGTCGGTTGTCGAGCACGTCGCTCCCTATTGTTATAAAAACTGAGGCAAATTTGAATACTCGGCGTTAGGCGAAACCAAAAAATTCATTGCATTCCAATTAATAATATGAATAAACCAGATAGGTAATACGACAATATCACCTGGCGGCAGATTTTCTCAAAGTCCTTTGCCCGGTTTTGTTTTTGGCGACTTGACTAGACGCGGGACTCTCGTCTTCTGTCGTCCGGGAAACTTGTAGCAAGTATATATATCAATATCAGCGATTCCGCTAAGAGTCTGGCTAATTCAGTATTATCTGAAAACTACAAAAACACAAATCTTTACGATCCAACTACCTTTAGTTTAAAGACAACTCATAATATTTATTGATTTCAGTTGACATTCAAACTACACTCAATGTTCTCTAACAGACAGAACTTCACTCAGGTTTAATATTCGAGTGCCATTTTAATATATACACTAACGTGCGGCTTGTTATGCTCCAAATCAATAATTCAAGCTTCTCTTATACTAATAATGTTTTGCGCGGAATACAATATTAGCTAGCATTAACATACCATCCATCGTTCCATTACTATATGTACGAAGTCTCATTCAAGAAAATCTTGATCGAAAAACAACCATCAAAAACAGTGGCGTCGCTTTTCAATGGAAAAATCTACAGAGGAAATTCAGCAGTACAGTCTGATAATAAAAAAACACTTAGGGGATTATCTTGAAATTTCAACTCAAAATATTTGTGAACCGAGCAAACGAATAACAATAAATCACTTATAAAAGAAAGCATTGTCTTCTTTGTCAATGGCAGCTTTCATTCTCGTTAGTCGTAACTTCAAGTTTGCTGTCAGGACAGGAAAAATAGTCAAGAAAGCAGAATAATTAATTCCCTTTTAGTGAATTGTCAGACCCACGCAGCGGCACGTTATATGTGTTATCCTGCATTTAGCATATAAATGAGGCCGACGACCATCGTTAAAATAATGACAACCACAACCGAACCGTCGAGAAACTGTAAACAATCCGACTGTCATCACTGAACTTTCCTTTCATGCAGTATTATTTTACTAGAATTAGTTTTTCATTGCTCAAAACACTTCGCCGGGTTCTTTATTTGAATATAGATTTTCGACTGCCTCAATCTAATTTCCTGAACTTGAACCCTAGCAGTTTCTATCCTTTTTGAAGAGACGCTCTCGATATAAACTCTTAATCAGTCAATGCAGTTTCAATTCTAAGCGTGTGGTATTAAAAGATTAATGGTAATGGGGAGTTTTGTCAGGTTGCCGGATAAAAACACGTGGTGATCATCATATCGGCCAAATGTGAGACGACTGCAGGTGGTTTACTGAACCCCTACAGCGCAGACGCGTGGCTGGTGGTACAGTATAGCACATGTACATAGTATAATTCACAAACTAGCAAATCTGACTCAACTTTCTATGGACTCTGAGTAACAAGAAGCAAGCGGAAGGTTTCTTTGTGTTATTCTTGTTTTCTGCTCTATGTTCTCCCAAGACAGGCGAAAGGTGTGTTATTTTGTTTTAATTTTATTTACACAGGAACCTTGATAAGTGTTTGCGCATCAAAAGCGAAAACTATGAGACGGAACTTTTATTGCGGCGCAGAAAACAATAAACAAAGAGTTAAAGGTTAGTGTTCAAAGAAACTTTCAGGAGTAGCGCTAGCGAGCTCGAGGTGTTAATCGTTTAAAGCGAGCCTGAAGGTCTGTTATCGACCTCGTGATGTGCGAAATACAACGAAAAAGTATCAGCAAGTGGAATACTAACTGATAATAGGTCCAGATTCCTGTTATACATATGCAGCGAATCGATCTGACAATTGAATAATATATTGTGTTTATTCTATGTCAGGGTTGCCATTGAAAGCTTCGGGTCAAGAATTCGTCAACCATACGCGTGGCTGAGTCTCATTTTGTCACAGCCTACAGGCGGCAGTACACATTGTGAATAGCCCACAAGTTGCAAGAATAATAAGATATCGGATCACCTCTGTAGTCGCCACCATATCTACAGCCGATGTGGTGAATTCGATATGTCATAAATCTCTTAAAAAGGTTCTTA
This sequence comes from Actinernus sp. WN-2022, assembly GCA_030867875.1. Classification (NCBI taxonomy): domain Eukaryota; kingdom Metazoa; phylum Cnidaria; class Anthozoa; order Actiniaria; family Actinernidae; genus Actinernus; species Actinernus sp. WN-2022. The sequence continues at coordinate 2,370,915 of JAOWCC010001210.1, forward strand.
ATTCTGCTGATAGTCGGTGCTCACAGTTGACTGGTGTATTGTACTGAAGATGGCCGAATTTCTAAAATTCTCAGCGATTTTTCTGTTATTGACTTTCCTCCGTGTCATCGGTGAAAATGGAATTGAAGGTAAACCATCTCCTGACATAAGACTTCGCAGAGTAAAAACCGAAGATGAGTTCGGAGAAACGTGGGAACGAATAGTGACAGTTGACTCTAAGAAGGAAGGTAATTCTTCCGGTGATTCGAATAAGACAGTAAGTCGGGCAGATAGTGAAGATAGACCAGTGGATGACGAGGCCCAAGAGGGGGAGGAGGAAAAACCTGTAGGCTCAGGAGACTCGACACGGGAGAACAAGGATGGAGAATACGATGAGCATGATTTTAATGTTGCCAATGATCCACCTATGAAGCCTGGAAATGAATCTCTCCCTACGCTAGCAGCTGAAGTTACGGGCAAGCCGTTCAAAAGTGCTGTTAATACATCCACTTCTACTTCTAGCACCGAAAATCCTGTCACGGTTTCTTCTACCACTCAAAAGAGTATTAACTCTAGCGCTGACTCAGCTGCTCCAATCGCAGTTACAACTGTGGCTGCAAGTGCGCCTTCTTCGACACCTAAAACTACCCTCTCAACTGGTGTTACCACAGCTGCGACTACTAGCACACCAGCTACTTCTATCACTTCACAGGTTAACACAAGCCGGCAGCAGAGTTCTACAAAGGCAAAGAGTTTGACTGAGAGAACGGTCAAGTCTCACGTCACGACATCTGTGCCAGCTAGAGTTACATCGACTGTTTCTTCACCAAAGACAACTGCTATCCCCACGTCAACAGAAGTTTTACGAATAACAACCGATGAAAACTCTACTGCAGACACTAAACATGTCTCCACTGACCACGGCAGTAATAGTACTGGAAAGGAGATAATAGCTACAGCAACAACGATATTACCAGTACAATCTCCTACTACAACTGGGCCTAACACTGGAGTAGTGTACAGGCAGAAAGCGCCAAAAGTTTTATTCGGTTTTGTCACACTGGAGATATTGATAGCCCTGTTGGCGGGCGCGTTATTTTCTGTTCTTCTTGTTGCGTTTCTTGTTTACCGCTTAAAGAAACGAAATGAAGGCAGTTACGAACTAAGTGAGACTATCGCCTTACGGCCTAAAGAGCTCGACGAGATGGGAACGAAAAAAGAGGTTTTCGTGTAGGGATATAGATGTACGAATCACTTGGTACGAGCCGCGGATCATCTTGTAAGTTTTACCGTCGTGATTTCAAAGGCTTCTTTTATAAAAAAATCCTACACAGTTTCCAAGTATCCTTTCCGGCTGTGTTTGCCGAAAAACTATAAATTTCCGGAAGCTCCGATTTCTTTAATCTTACTAAATGGAAATATCTTTTGGAAAAACATCACTAATTGAGGAAAAAATATATATAGTGGGATGATGATTGGATTTACTGTCCCTAGGCTAGTTTACGCATAATTTAAACGGCCTACGTACGTTTACACATCTCTCCCTGGATCCCTTAAGCAAACAGTTTTTCAGTTTCCCATAGTCGTTACTACGTTGTTTTAGTTCAGTTGCTGTGTGACGAATACTAAATATTATTTTGGATGCGGTCGGATGATTTGTTTAGGGACAGTGTAAAATTCGTGAACAGCAGCCTTAACAAACTATACAAATGCTTAAATAGCACAATATGTTAATATTGACCTAATCTTTCTCGGCCAATCAGGAACCAGTATTTAATCCTTATACTAATTACAAAATAATCTGTCAGACAAAAAGGAAACTGTTTTTGGAATAACTACGGCTATTGGATCGTGGATGGGAGGCATTGAAGAAATCTATCCGAACAGATCCTCAAACAGGATATTTATATAAAAAATATAGATATAAAACACTTTTTGAGTTAGTAGCCTTCGTCCATAATGCATTTCACTGACGTATGTTTCAATTATACGCCAGCTAGTATATTGTACCGAGCCTCGACTGATAATACGGCAATGCAAGCTGCGAAGAAGAATGCTTCAGGCATCTTGACATTTGAAAGTACAAATGACTCGGACACATAGTTAAATGGGAAACTGAAAATAGCCTGCAACAACTCATATTCGATACTGATAGGCAGGAAAAGAGGAGAACGAAAGGGGGATTATAGCCAATAGTCACCGCAATTAAACACAGATATATGGTAAAGAACAAAACAGGAGCTTTGAAAGATACGCTTGTTTCAAAAAAGCCTCAGCACGCGTCAAAGCTCCACGCACTGCAGCTGGCAATTAAAGAGACTAAGTGTTTGATATACTGCACTGTACAATGCACTTTAGCCACTTCGGTTTCTAAGTAGAGAAGCTGGAGCACTTAATCAGTAACTCAAATCTCAGTCAAAACAGGCAAGAGGACTGTAGCAGGCTGCGCACTAAACAACAGTACCGCCACCTCAACGCTGAATCAGTTTTCATGTCTCTCCCATTCTGGTCGGCTCGTGTTTGAGGCCGGTAGAACTTACTTTCCTGGGTGTTAATATAGTCAGGAGTAGCTGAGGCATACGGCGTGATTATCGCTGCTGCATTTCGCCGCATAAAGAGGTTTCACAACCCAAGTGCACCAGTTGGTATACTGACGCCGAGAAACGAGAAAAAAATTGATGGGAACTGATGAGTCGTCATGTATCTGATAGCCGGTGAAGTAGTCTGGCGTGAGATAATTCAGGCTTACTCTACCTATCTCAAACGTTCATACCCGGGTTCATGATTCTTAACATTGCGATAATTATTTATGTTGGCGACTTTGAGAAAACGACCCGGCACATCCACTGATATACACTAGTAAATACGCCTGTGGAAACGAAAAACAGAGAACGAGTTAGCTCATACAACAATTGGGATCAGTGATGAAAGGAACTTTTGTTTTCCGCACTGTCACAAAGAGTATAACACAGTTAATATTCACATTCAGAATGAACTTTACGGCACCTCGATATCACAGGACAATACTGAAATGTGCCTCGGAAGATCTTTTGTTTTTCTTTGCTGAAACGCGGTTGTATACGCGGGGAAAGCTTCCGCAGATTACACACTTTGTCAAGGCACTTTTGCTTTCCAGAGTGTTTTCAGTTTGATTTTAGTCACGGACGCGGTGACTAGAACTGGCTTCAGCGGTATTTAAAGGTTGAATCAGTTCTTCGTGATGCAGATAACCGAGTTTATAAAACATTTTACTCGATTCTGATTGGCTGAGAACACGCAACGAATTCTCCATAGCTATCTATAGCACTTAGTGCGCATGCGTACAACATCTGCTAGCAGATCATACTTAGCGCTCGATGGTAAGCATATATACGACAATTTTACGCTAGAAAGCAGGGCACTTATTTCGTTGTTTTGAGCCATTTTAGCGCTCAGCTATGTTTCTAATCATGCTTTTCTCCTAAACTCGTAAAATAAATGCAATTTTTAGCTCGAATATGAAAGAAAACGTCTTGAATCATGCGGCAGAAATCCAATCGTAAACAAACCAATTTTATGCGGCATTTCATTTAGCTTCGTTTACGATAGCTTTCTTTTTTGCTAAAACTTGAGCTTAAAAATGTATAATAAAACAATTATTGAATTCGGTTTCGCATGATAGCGAAAATTATCAAGACCTCGGTCTGTGTTATCACAGACAACACAGACCTCTGTCTTGATAATTTTCTCTATCATGCTCAACCTCATCCAATAATTGCTTATTATTGACGTTATCAGTTTAAACGGTCGATATAACTTTTGGTATAAAAACAGCTTAATATATCGATTCCTGTTTTGTATAAGAGGGGATATTTAGCTGTGTAGCCGATAACACAGTTCAGTTCAGTGACTGCGCAGTCCGCTCCGTACACAACGTCATAGCACAGTTGACCTAACTGTTATGACAAGCTACGTACCATCAACATCGTATAACAACACAACTTTTCTAAGACCTAGAAAGATACTCAGTTTAGGGAAGAGGTCAAAACAATGGATTTCGAATGGGACCCCATTTTGTCAGGGGAGGTGGTGGGTGGCGGGTAATATCCCCTACCCCTTTTTTCGAGGGTGATTTTCTCGCGTTGTAAAATAGGGTTACTTGATTTTAATGCAGACACACGTTCTTCTCTGCCTGTAGAAACTAGAAATATAGTTACTTCTTCAATAAGTATTTTATTGAAGAAGATATTTGTGGTCAAAAAAATAGATTTTGCCAAAATAGGTGCATGGTGGGTTCCGGGTACAACCCCCCTTCCCTCAAAATTGTGTTCCGTAAAAGTAGCATTGTTTTGAGTTCTTCTCTTAACGCCGGCCATTCGGGTGTTTGCAAAGCGTTCAGCAACTTAGCATAGGAGAAGATTTGGTGTGAACGGCTGTAAGAGGTGGCCGTTTAATTTTGTTAAAATTAGTGTTACTGCCATGCAGTATTTTTAAACGCCCCGTAAATAAGATTTTTAAATTTTATTAATTGCAAACATTGAGAACGTTAAAGAGCTGTTATTTGTTAACATCTGATCAACCAGCCCTCGATACTTAAAAAAATACGACAGTGTGTTAGTGTTTGTAGGCTTAAACTCTAGGCAATGAGTTGTATTTTGCATGAGTATGTAAATAACGTAGTTCAATAGTTATAAATGTGACCAAGATAGTTGGCAAGGGCTCTCTCACTGTACAATAAATAAAACTTAAATATAAAAGAAGCTGTTTTAATTTGAAAGTAATTACTTCAAACCGGCCGATCGACTCGCGCAAATTTACTGAAACCCATGATTTGTATTAAAAGGGAACTGTCGACCACTGTCGATCATCAACTTACTCATGACAGAAGACTAGAACAACTATTCAGATTAGCAGAGTATGCTTTCCACATATACCATGGAGAAACATTGAGACAGTTTTGACGAAGGATGGCAAAGATTTGAGTGCATGGATGTAAAAAATCTACTTTTATACTGAGGAAAATCACATGCCTGACGAGGTAATTCCACGCTAAATTGCACAAGAAAACCGATATCGCCCGCGACTCATCGGGGGTTCTAGACAGGGCTGGTTTTAGCTACATATATTTGGCTAACGGACATAGAATCACTGCCTTTTGAAAATAACTTAACGTCGTTCTTAGGGCAATTTAAACACAGGCTTAAAGATATGGAATTTCAAACTTAGCTTGGAGAAATCCACAATGATAGTCGTGGAACTGACTATCAACGAAACCGCAAACTAAGAACTTATCGGACGTAAAAGCAGACTTTTCCAGAGAAAATTACTCAGTTTTACATCAAATCAAAATTGCGAAACACCGAATAGCATTAACTAAACTTCGTATAAGAAATCATTGTTTACAAATTGAAAGAGGACGATATTCAAGGCCCTACCTAAAACCGGAAGAAAGGCAGCCTCAGTTTCTTTTAAACATATTGGGCATTGAAAGGCACTTTTTAATCCGATGTGCTGAATACAATCAGTAGAACAAATATTAAAGAGTTACAGTGAAGTTGAATTATTTCTACTTTTCATTGATCCACCTAATCCAATTCAAAATCTATTTGCCAAATTTATTTTTGAATGTCTCAAAATAAGAAATGATAGTGTTAGATTTGATTTAACCTAAAATATTTTATTTGGTATATCTGTGTAAATCAGTAGTATTTGGTTCACATCCGAGACGAACTGGCTGCGTAAGGATCCAAAAAGAGATATAATGTCTATCAGGTCTGAAAAGACCGAACCTGATAGACTTCCTTTTTATGGTGATAACGACTGATAAGACTGAGAGAATTAACCTCAACATATAATGTCAACATATTCGACCACTCGACTGGCTACCGCTTTATTCAAATAACATCCATAGACAATTGAATGGCGGCAAACTGAAGTAAGCGCAAAGCGACATGAAAAACTGACAAAGTCGAATTATCTCTCATGTCATATATAAACACGATAAACATTATTCAGCAAGAAAATAATATCCTAGGAGAAATATCGTATAGTATATGGCTGCGTCCTTTTACCGTGTTTTTTTTTAGAACTGATTTTTTACTGAAAAGTCGGCAGAATACAGCCGCACTACACAAGAGTAAGAGATTGTGATCTCACTTTTTTCTATTTGATATTTTATCTCATCGGAGAGCGCACGACAGAAGTGTTGTTATGTACGCCACGCTTCAGTTTGTTTGTGTACGTAGATACGGAAAAGGTGTTTTTCAACATATTTATAAAACCTTTTCCTTTGTGAACAACATTAATACGGAACTAATGAACTCGGGCTTCAATAACGTTTTTCTAAAAAATCACTTTTAATCCGGCGACTCTGGGTTCAAAAACACTAGCTAGCCTTGATGTCCAGCAGCATAGTTCTGTTTCAATTGCTCCTATGATGCAATGGTTGCCATTTCTGATGATTAAAGAAACAATGCTCTTTTCACTTTCAGCTAGCAAACATCTTTCTGAATCATTAAGAATTGAGTTCTTAACAGACTGAAAAGATAATCAATTTTCCACATTTTTGAAATTGAAAAATATTGTGTCAAGCCGTGATCAATACACAAGCCGCCAATTCATGCATTGTTTTTGATATGCTTACTAGCTACCCATATATGTATCTTCACATGTCCGGCGATTGCTACCGACCAGTTGCTATCGAATAATTGCTATCGCTATTATTATTATAGTCACTAGTTGGGCTTCATTTATTTTGTCTATTAGGCCATCCCTATTTTTTTTCCGTTTCTCATCATCCGACCGACCCATTTTTGTGGCTTTTTGTAAAAATATAAATAAATTGGGGGGAGGTATGGGGGTGAGGAAACTCTAGAGGAAAGAAGACTCAGGAATTGTCTACTGCCTTTATTTGTAATTCCATGTTTGTAGCGTATACAGACGACGACATCGCCACCCGCATCGCCATATCGATGGTTTCGTCGTCCATGTTGGTTTGTAACCTCGCCTGTGCAACCGCGCCTTATTAGTCCCAGTCTATCCGCGCATTTTTTATAATTTTGTTTTTCTCACCCGACCGACCGACCCAATTTTTGAAAACCCCACCGATGAGAAACAGGAAAAAAAAATAGGGATGGCCTTATTCATTCTCTGCTGTGATAAATACCTAACTGACAAAAAGGCTTTTCTGTACACTCCGTAGTCCGTAGCATAAATCAACTCCCTCACTAGACAGCTCCAGGTAAAACAACAATTCAGTCAAGAATGCAAAAAAATAATTATCAGAAGAAACACTGAATAGTCTCCGCTTTCGTCTTCACAGTTTGAACATGTTTACAGGACAGGTAGCCCAAGCTTGGGATCTGTATAATATTTAACAGCAGTTTGTATGATATTTTTTAGTTTTCCATGTACAACGTAAATCTTGAATAAAACTCGACAAAAACCTATACAGTGTCTTCTTGTGTTCCTTGACTATATATGTCTGTGCCATGTTACAGCGAATTTCAGCAAACTTTTCCCTTAAAACCCTGACTTCCCTGACTTGAAAACCACCGCTGACCAGTACGTACTGTAATGACGAACTTTGAATTTTTTAAATGAGGTTTTCTTTTTAGATTTTAAGTTTTATTTTGTAGCGTAAATGTATGCGATCAAGCGGGAAATGGTGCGAAAACGCACGTGACAACTTTCTTGCTCTTACTCTTAAGAACAACGGTGCCTAAATATATGTCTTAAATTTTTTTTAAATATATATTCATATTTCGAAGTTTCCATTTAAAACCTTGCACAATTTACGCCGAAACTGTAAACAAAATCGGAGCAAATTTAAGTCAACCTTGCTACTTGACAATTGTAACAGTATTGAAGTGAAATTCTCAACGTATAACACCAGAAAAAGAAAAGCTACAGTGAAATTTTAAAGCAGAAGCGGCTCTCAGAACGGAGCTATATCATGCTGTTTCAGTTTTAAATATATATTTATATAATATAGCTCTACGCTGCGTCCCAGAGGCTCGCAGGAATAAAAGGCGAAGAGACCGATGTTTTCCGTTGAGAATCTCTCTTTCAAATCAAGAAATCACGTCAAACCGGTTTTGCCGTAATCTCGTTCCCAGGGCCCGCGCGTTTTTCGGCCAGCCGTGACCAAACTTTCCTTCAGGTACTTCGTGTAACGTACACATATAGTATTGAACCCGTTGTTGACGGTTAGGGTTTTTTAAAATGTAGGGGTAGGGTTTGTATTAGTCCACAGGACCATTAAAGAAGAATTATATTTATCTATTGTTTAGTGACCTCCCCCAATACTATATGTGTACGTTACAAGAAGTAACTACCACGTTTCTTGGTACTAACCAACAGGACGCGGGCTCTGGGAAGGAGATTGGTTTTGCTGTGTCATTGGTAGGCCACTGACAATTACAGTTACATCTAACATTCATGAGTGTGCCTGGTAATGAGTGTAGATTACCCAACCAGAGGCGAGGTTATATTCTGATTTATAATATAGATACGATAGTACGCGCGCTCTGATTGGCTAAGAAGCCATGTTTTATCAGAGTATATAACATGGTTAGCCGTGTTATATAGTTTTCAACTGGCGGTTTCCTTTCATCTTCCTTTCATCGCGCGCGTAAATCTATATTATAAAACAGATAAAGAAGCCTTAAATCCATGTTTTATACTATCATAAAACACTCTGGTCATTTGAGAACACTCTAGAAATGTTGAAAGCACGCGCCTTCGGCTTGTGCTTTAACATTTCTCTCATGTTCTCAAATGCCCATCGTGTTTTATGATAGTATAAAACATGGCTAAGGCTTCTTTATTTGTTAAATATACGAAGGCTGATCGGGACGGCTGTACGATGTTATTTATTGTACCCTATATTTCGGTTCGGCACAACGAACCTTCTTCAGGGGTTATATGAGCTAAGTAAGGTATACAAGTGGACGTAGACATTATATACAGTGGAGATATACAATTAACGCTGATTGGCTAAGCGAAATATGAAATGAACCGTTATAGGGTCTGATCGGTAATGGGTTAGCCTTAGAGATAAGATGTGCTTCCCTAGCTTTACGGACACTGTTTCTGCTGTTGTGAATAGTTTCTAACGGTATGATTTGTAAGTCATCAAGTGAGTGTTTGGTTTTTGAAAAATGTTCTGAAACGACGGTTGGTTGTGCGAAATTCCTTCCGTTGAGTAGAGTGTTCAACTGATCTGAATCTAACATTCGCATGGAAGTGATCTTCTCAACGGATAACAGCAGAGGCTCTTCTTCTTCATATCTCTTCTCTTTATAACTGCAGTCCACCTTACCTCCGTGAGAGCACCACTATTAATTTCTCTAATAGTAAGACCGTTTCGCATTCAAGAATTACCGCTGGATGTGATGACTAGAGACGCATTTACTCAATGTTAGCCTCATTCTGATGTAAAATATTCACAAATACCAGCGAGAAGGTGCAGAAGTTAAAACTACAACAACACATAGAGTTGTGAATAAGACATCTTGCCGCTGGTATTTATGAATATTTAACATCAGAATGAGACTAACGTTGAGTAAATGCATCTGCAGTCATCGCACCCAGCGGTATTTCTTGAATGCGACACTGGACCATTAACACTGATCTGTACAGGTCCGCCAATGATCCCGGCCCGCAAATGATCCCAAGCCCGCAAATGATCCCAAGCCCACAAATGATCCCTAAAATGGACCGCAAATGATCCCGCTCCGCAAATGCTCCCCAATGCGGACTGCAAATGATCCCGTGACAAAAACAGGAATGGCATGGATTTTTTTGCCACTGGATAGTGGATCTGTACAGGTCCGCAAATGATCCCAAAAATGGACCGCAAGTGATCCCGGCTCGCAAATGATCCCCATTGGGGACCACATACCATACCGCGAAAAAATGTAGAATGGCATGGAATCTGGTCGTTGGATTCAATGTTTTACAAATCAATATATTCGCATCAAGTTAGTTTTCTTTTTCATACAAACGGTACCTTCTATGGTGGCTCGTAAGGACCAATTTCTTTTATTTTTCAAATCCTGGGTTAATTCATTATTTTTTAGATGTTTTTTTTTTGTTAATAATCCCGAGTTTTTATAGTTTTTCTTAATCGGGAGTATACTGACTCAAAGTTAAATCAAAGTTAAGAATAAATAACCCGTAGTATGGTGGCTTGTTTGGCCCATTCAAAAAAATTTTTTAAACCGGAGTCATATTTTCAAACACACAAAAAACAATATTTTTTTGGGAAAGAAAATTATTTGCTTTGGAAAAAAAGAAAAAGTAATTTGATTTTTTTGGAGAATTTTTTTTCTTAATCCCGAGTTCCTCAGAAATCCAGCGTCCTTCGTCGACCGTTCTTATTACCAGAAACCGGTTAGCCTTTTTTTAATCATCGGGTAATCGTTCTGACTCAATTTTGTTTTCATTTCCAGATATCTCATCCTGCTTGTCAGTATCTCCTATTTACAACACACAATGAAACAATTTCAAAGCAATAGCAAAAGTAATAACTAGCGTAACAGCCAGGAGCGAGCATTATCGCGCCTTGTTCACGAGTGTCAATTACAGACACTGCGAAGGCTGTCAATATTGGACATGTCGCTGACGACATACGATTTTTATGGACAGGTGTGAGCCGGGGTCGATAGCGTGACGTCATGGAGATTTTGATGGACATGTTTTAAAGGGGGTTCCCTGCCGGAGCCAATGGTTAAAAATCATTACATCATTATTAAAATCTGTTCTTCATTTTTCTTTCATTCATACTTTAGATCCACTATCCAGCGGCAAAAATCCATCTGACGGGATCATTTGCGATCCCCATTCAGTTGCGGAGCGGGATCATTTGCGGTCCATTTTGGGGAACAAACCTTTGTTTTCGTCTGGTAAACTCGTTCTGAAACCCACCAGTGCGAGGCTACCGGGGCCAAACCATTGTTTTATCCAAGATGGCCGAACAGAAAATATTCATAATTGTCATTCGGGGAGGGAGTTAGAATGGGCGGCGGAGTTATCATCCCACAGAGACCACATTACATCAAACACTTGATTTTACTACTTCAAGAATTCAATGCCAAACAAAGGCTAATGACATTGGGTAGATGACAGATACCCAGAATTTGCTTTAAGTCAAATTAAGCAGTTTAATTGAAGGTATACCGCCCACGATTATCGCCTCGCGGAGCCAGGGGGAAATTACTATGCGGAACTGTAGACTTTGCCCTGCACTACCTCCCACGAGCATTCCGACGAACTAGCAGCCAGGTATATAAAGAACGCATGCTCAAAAGAAATCTTTATTCCTCAAGCGGCAATGGCAACTCTCATTCCCAATGTGTCACGCAGAACACTCCTTATCTGCTATAAAGGTTTTTACCTACAAGTAATGGACGACCTGGTGAGAGGTGTACGAGATGCAAACGATGACAACAGTGAGTACATTTCTTCATGATGACGAGCATTGTATTTTCAGTAGCGTTTCACTTTTAGTCTCGCATGGTAAGACTCAGCAACTTGACTCTCAGGGCGAGCAGTGCGATTAACCGTATTTTGGAATAAGATTACGCACTGTAAGCTACAAACTCTACAAACCTGTAGCTAAAAATTACCGATATATAAGCGATTTGTAGTGATAATTCAGAGTAGTCTTATTCCGGAATACGGTCAGTCGAACGCACCCTAAAACAATGCGATATTTCTCATCAGTGACTGATTTGGGAAACACCGATTTTATAATTAGTTCTATTTACAATTCGAAAGCTGTTGGAGTTCTTAAACTGAGATCGATGTCAACATAATAAAACCTTTGCGATAACAATATTAATGTGTTCTGTTCTTTTAAAACCAAGAAGTTCATGTAAAAACGGCCCGACCATACATTATTAATCATTATACACGGCTGTACAGCCACCAAGAACTGTCTTGGTCCTTGCCGTCAAAACTCAAGTGTCCTGAAACCATTCTAACAATATCTGACACAAACTGAAGTTTAATTTATACGTTAGACATTATTAATCATTCTACATGCACGGCTGTGCAGCCACCAAGAAGTTTAATTTATACGTTAGACATGCCGTAAATATTTGTGTGGTTTGTAAGAGTCGGGCTAGCGAGCCGATTCTACTGATTGTATCGGATGCGCTTCACATCCAAGCTTCAGATCCAAAAAGCAGTTTTACTGTTTGTTTCCCCTTTTTTTCCTATTTCTTGCCTTGTTGTTTTCAGTCGTACTGGAAATGCAGTCCGTGGGAGTGGCAGAGGTAGCCGTGCTGGGAGAAAAATCTGCTAAATACGTAGCTATGGACAACAGCGGCAATCTTACTACTACTGTAAGTTTACATACGTAGAGCCTCGCATTCATGTCAGTAAATCCGGCAGAATTGAATTGAAAATGTTAGAGTTATTTTCATTAACCCGTGAAATAGATAGTAGAGTAAGAGCATACAATTATACCCTAATTCTTTTGTTTTATTTTGTGTCTATTTGCCTATATATTAAACTCTAACTAATACGCTTTGTTTCACGGGTTAATGAAAATAACTCTAATGTTCCGGCTAACAACGATAACACTAAACGACAAAGAATAATGTCAAAACGTGTTAATTTTCTATTCTTCTTTCTAGTAAATTAATTGGTTGATATTCAACAGAAGACCATCGAAGTAACCAGTGCTCGGTAATGCAACAAACTATGGTTTGATTTCAATGAAAATCAACCGCGAGGAAAGTCGTGATTAAAATATCTTTTGTCTTCCCCCTTTCCTATTGGCTGGATGGTCTTCAAGTTTTCACAGTAAAAATGACCACAACGCACAGTTTTCTTTATTTTCTGCTTGTAACTTTGACTGAGGACTCATTGCCGCAATCTAGTCTTTTCCTATAGTTCTTACGCGAATCTTTTCCCGCTTCTCATTGTATGTTCAGATTGCAAACGTTCTAAAGATATACTTACACACGCTGCTACATTGCGCCCAACATTGCTGGAAATTGCCTTGATGCAGTAGGGTTGACGCTCGTTGTAACATGTATGGACTGGGCGGCCTGTTAGTTACCTGTTGCGTGCAATGTTGACGTAAAGGCTCCAGCAGATGCTATGCCATAGTTGTTATATTGCAAGGTCTTGAAGCCAGAAGAAGTGGTAGGGAGCGCAGCAAAATCCGTGAAATTTGTTAAGTTGCATTGTTTTACAGTGGAATGTTGGCGTGACTGGCACTACATGTTCTCGATCGTCAGAACACACCGGAAATGGGTTAGACTGAGACTGTTTCATAGGTACCTTCACTGCATGAAATCTACAGCATTGTACTCTAATGGTTTGGATTTGAACACCCTAGTACGGATGACGTTTTGCTGACCATTATCTTCGATTCATAGCTATAGTTTGATTATAACGTTTTCTCAACTTTTTTCACTTAACAGGATAACTTGTCAACTGACTGCGTCTTTAAGGAAAATCAGTTAACCAATGGCTACAACACATACGAGTCTAAAACACATTCTGGATGGTATCTCGCACTAACAAAGAGAGGAGAACCTAAACCGGGCCCCAAGACAGCTGCAGATCAAAAAGCCGTTCTATTTCTAACAGGAGATGCATAATATTATACATGCATGCAGTACTGCTATCATAGATCTTAGATATAGTTTACACAGAAGCCCAGTGGTTTACACTAATATAAACCATATAAAACAAACTGCTGACACTATATAGTAATAATAACGCGCATGCGCAGGAAACGGAGTGATAAATAAATCAATAATAAATACCGTAAACTGAATATGAATTAGCGCCTTAATTGTATCCAATAATGTCCTGATTTAACTTTAGATTCAGTGGTAAAGGTATTTGAACGAATAATATATGATCAATTATACAAATACCTCACCGATAACAAGTTACTTTCATGTCATCCCGGCTTCCGTTCAATTCACGCTACTGTACCTGCCTAACTGGAAGCAATATAATCGATAATTGGTCTCTAAATATTAATCGCGGCTATATTAATGCAGTTGTTTTCCTGCATCTCAAAAAGGCTTTCTCAAGCATGTTAAGGCATGGTTTTTGAGCAGTTCTAATAAAACATTGAAAATTCGCTATCTTTGTCATTTATGTATGAAATACCCTATAACTTTGGAATAATACGGTAATCATGTGTCTTAACATTTAAGGATCGGTATTTTGGTGTTTTGAAGGTCACGTGACCTTAAGGCTGATAAAACAAAGAAATCAAAATGGGGTGGCGGAAGTTATTGTTTTGTTTCAGATTTTCAGTTCAAAATGTTAAGCTTGTTATGGGAAACGAGACTGTGTCCGGAATGGTTGACTTTTTATCACTGAAGAGGATACAAATTGCGAAAAATGGTTCCAAGAATAGGTCACGTAACCTGTTTTCTATATTTTCGCCTCAACAGTCTATCAGAACTGATCTTTAAAGTCAACCACAAGTGTAATCAGATAAACACAAAATCGTTACCTACAATATACAATGTACCACCCCGTTTTTAGTTTAATTTTCAACTTTTTGTGATCACGTGGTTGGTCACGTGATAGACATTTTACCAAAATTTTATATTAGGACGACTAAAATCGCTGAGATTAGTTATAACCACAATTGTTCTAGGATTTGAGCAAACTATTCAAGTGACTCTATTCAACAAAATAGCTGTAGCCTCGTTTTCATGTTCAATCCAGTGGACCATGCAATCTTGCTATCTGGACCTGCACAGGACGGGATCGGTTCGTACTTAAAATATCGTACAGTTGCAAATCGTCTCAGACATTCGTTAGGAGTGGCGTCCCATAGGTACCATTTTAGGCACCCTATTATTTCTACTATATATAAACGACCTCCTGTCTTTCACATTCACAGCTAAGAATGTATGTTGATAATACTAGCATAACCTATGCCAGTAACGATATGTGAGATAAATGTCGAATAAATCATGATTTGCATGGGATTCATGCAGCCAATAAACTAGTATACCTAACAGGTAGTGAATGCTGCTCCGCTCGGTTAAGGAAGTGTATTAGAAGAGAACCTACAGTAGCACTTTGGCAGGAAATAGATTACTGGGTGATAAAAATGCCAAGGTGTTAGATGAATATATTTTGTAGTTTTGGGGCTATCGTGCGACTGAATCCTGTTTGAGCTGTGGTGTGTATTTCAAAAGTTGTCGCGATTTATTTTCATTTTGTCCCGACATATAAACGATCTTCCGGTAAATTCCCTGAGCCTACCAATTCCCGACATTTTCTTAAGATTCCCGGCACAACAAACTGCTGTTCAAACACCGGAAATCAACTGTAATTGAGAATGTAATTGTAAATGCTAATTGTATTTTGTACCGGCTGCTTGACTTATCGAAGCCAATAGAAGAAAATTATTTTCTGCTCACCATCTTGATAACAGGAGAGATCTTGCTCTTTGGAAACTGATGGTTCACACAGAGTTAAAAAGAGTTCGTGTACACGTCTACACTTTCGTCAACAAATTCATGATTACACAAGGATCGCATACACAGAAATGCATCAAAGAACGGTTGAACGTGGTTAGCTCAACAATGCAGATTCCACCTCGTGTAATGTCACGTGACGATCAGATCCGTGCAAAGCAGTGTGGTAAAAAAAGACTAGAACTGCTGCCTTGCTCGCTCGCTTCAGGCTCGCTCGCTGCGGCAGCAATTAACCTTGAACATGACAAAAAACAGTTTTTGATTATTGGCTAGAGTCAGAGATTATCTAATATATCTCACAGAAAGCCCAAATATTTTTGGTGAGAAGGGAAGGAAGCAGAGCTCTCGCCTCAATTGATATCCAGCCCTTATATGCCTAAAAGCTAATAAGATAAGACATCATATTCATTAAAACCCTTCAACGTATCCTCGCTCTGCAATTACCAATAATCAGTAAATGGCAAACACGCTTGAAATACCGATTATTGGTAATTCTACGACGAATCCTAACCCGAACCATAAGATAAGACATCGAAAATCACTAGGCGTTAACATAGATCAGAACCTAAACTGGGAAAATCATATTCATAAAATCTCTAAAACAAATCGCATCTGGTACCGGGATCTGGTATTAAGTGAATTGATTTCAAACGCGTTAAGTGTTTTGTTCCCCTTGAAACACTACTTACCGTTGCAGTGTCGTATGGGGAACTGTAGCAAAGGCCTTTCAGATTAGCTTTACCGGACATTGCAATGGAATAAATTAGCGTACAGACGCTAAATCTATTTTAATGTATAAAACTTTACATAATGAAACGCCGGAATACCTAAGCTCCAAGTTTATCAACCTAACCGACATAACGTCAACCAATTAAGAAACACAGCGTAAGCTGGCAGTACCGCTCCCGCACTCAAACTATTACAAACGAAGTTTCAGTTATAGCGGGTTATAGTCATAGCAGTTATATACTCCCTGATCGAGTCCCGGGGGGGGGGGGGGGGGGGGGGTACTCCCTATAATGGACTATATGGGGAGGCTCCGCCCGAAAGGGGTACCTTTTCAGGCTGGAGGTATATAAAAGGGTAGGGATTTCACGAGTTGAAGTATAGAAAAGGGTAGAGAAAACTGTCATTTAGGTATTTAAAAGGGCCTTTCAAAATATACTGATCGAACAGACGCACCTAACGGCTGATTCATCCAAGTATTTTAAGGGGTTACTCAAGTGAAACGTTTAGTAAAAGGTATATGAAAGGGTTACCTTTTCTGTCAAAAATGGTATATAAAAGGGTAACGGTTTGAACCTCGGGGCGGAGCCTCCCCGTATAAAACTTTGTTGAGTACACCCCCGAGGATTTTTCCCATTTGATACAACAACAACAACTTTATTAACCCTATTACTTACATATAGTATTTACAGAGAAAAAAGAAATTGGAATATTTAAAGGGTATACTGGCACCCTGAAATAACTAGAAAGCTAAAAATGCCAGGGAGCCAGTTTACATGGCTGAATTAAATTACTAGGTCGGAGAAATAAAAAAAAAACACATAGATACACACAGAAAATTCTACCTATTTAGTCTATTATACCATAAATATTATAGATACATATATTTATAGAGAGGAGGAAACCAGTCTTGTTATCTTAAAAATCAGTAGTTGCTATTAATATTTAAAATGTCTGAACTAAGCTAATATTTGCTTAGAAATTCGTTTTTTAGTTTTTGCTTAAACTGTCGAATTGAGGAAGACTTAATATGTTCTTCAATGGTAATCCGTAAGTTAAATGAGGGTATATCAAGGAATAATATAATTGAATGATAACTTGGGGGGTAACATATAATGGCGAATCTTACATAGAACACCTATACTTCTTTTGATTTTTTTTTAAACATGTTTGATTTGGCTCTTCCAATTGAGGTTGGAGTCTAAAAATCCCTAGATATCTAATATTGTTTACTTGTGAGATAGCCTTCAGACTTATAGATAAATTAACCTTGTGTCGGATGAAAAATAACAAAATTTGTTATATTGAGGGAAAGTTTAGGTAAGTTACTATTTATAATAGATTCCAGGTCTAAAAGGCTCTTGTTAATACAAAACAGATTTGAGTCATCGGCAAATAGATAAAAATCAAAGATAGATGTGCTATTATGAAAATAATTTTGCAGAGGCGACCGACTCGTATATTTTCCAATTTTGTGAAAGCACAGGTAACCCACACACGACAAGACGTAAGATCTTCGTCGAGGTGAGGCGCGCAAACATCCCTGGGAACGGAGGTTGGCGGCAAATTCAACATGGCGGACGAGCGTAAATAACTAAAATGGCTGATGCAGTAGAGTTGATCGAGTTTGTTCGTCCGTACAAGAATAATACCAATCTCTATGTTACGAATATTAGCAAAAAACTAGACGCAGATGAAGCACAGGTATTTATTACCGATTTATTGGACACATTTCAATGGATATTAATTATTATAAAACTAAACTAATTTAGTAAATTACTAAATTATTAAAGTTTAACTATAAAATATTGTTCATAATTTTGCAGAGGCGACTGACTCGTATATTTTCCAACTTTAGCCTTCTTTATGAAGTACAAGTTCTTGATGCATCAGACAATGTGGAAGGTATAAAGAACATTGTCATTCATGTAAAAATAAAATAAAAATGGAATATAGTACGTTGCACTTGAGCTTTTGACGGAGTCGGCCTGTACCGCTCGAAACGATCCACGTACAGCATGCCATTGGCTAGTTACCCAACAATACAACACACCCTAACTCCAATCAGAATACAGGTCTGGAAGTGAGCCAAGCAGTACCGCTCAAAACGAGTCATAGTATTGGCTTACCCAACAATACAAAACACCCTAACCTTCAGAATGTGCAGTACAAAACAATAGAGCTACAGTATAATAGCTGCAATCAGAATACAGGTTTCGAGTGGTACTGTATTACTCTGTTGAAGGAGGGGGTGCATATATAGGGAGTCCATGTGTAGTTTCTGTGTAATCAGTGTAATATTTAACATTTATATTATATAGCCAAGTAATTCCAGGAGCTACATGTATGATTAGTCAATTTGTGGCCCATAACTTCCAGTATCAGAGATGCCAACCCCTGGAGTTATAAAAGCGGGAGACTTTTTTACCTTGGATAACTTTTATGTGCCCCCCCCCCCCTAATTGTCCTCATCTCAAAATTCCACGCTATACTGTCAATGTTTTCTGCAAATTTCTGTCTCATTTACGTCTCATTTGCAAAAAAGCGGGAGATTTTGGACTCAAAGCGGGATATAGGAGGCTAAAAAGCGTAAGTTTCTCGCCAAAAGCGGGAGAGTTGGCCATCTTTGCAGTATGGACCTTCCACTCACCTTCCGTCTCAAAGCAAATGAAGAAGCTATATCATAACCATCTTATTAACCTTGTTTGCTTGGTCCATACCATAAGTTATGGATCCTCATTTCCCCCCTTATTTTATGGCCCACATGCTTGGGCCATAAAAAAGGAAAAAAACTTGGCCATAACTTATGGTATGGACCAAGCAAACAAGGTTACTTAGCCATTTTTCCAGGTACGACACACTGGTTGCTCTATCTGGGGTCACATGGCAGTCATCAAAATCCAATGTATCCCAACTTATTATGGGGTGACGTGTTGTACATACCACTGGCTTTTCTCTGTTTACCCAAACACAGGCAAAATAAATTTTATAATTATTGTTGCTATATAGCAAATCACTTAATGACTGGACCCGAAGGAATCAGTGATTTATTCTGTTTTGAAGGTGGACAGAGAACCCAACAGGCTTAAAGCCCCTCTATTGAGGTTTCCAAGGGCCTACAATTTATCGTTCTTTTCCGAGAAGATGTGAAGGGCGACCAGTCTAACCATTTGCAGTTCGATCACAAAGGCAGCACCGTCTACTCGGTTATTTTAAGACCCGAGTGTTGGTCGGCTGCACAACAGACGAGAGCTCAAAGGTGCTGTGTCATGGTTTTGCGCATGTCTGGAATCAATGTTCGATTGGTGGCTGTTATTGGCTTCAAACAGCTAAAGTTCCCTCCCTTAATGCTTGATTGAAAGGATATGCAATATTTTCTTGAAGACTAGATCTACGCACAGTTTGTTAGTCATTTTTGCACCTTTACATTGATTTCATCCATCCCACACGTGTGCTAGGGTCATCAGTTTATATGAAAAGCACTGAATATAACATTGTTCTGGCCCAGAACATGAAGGTGTGTCCTTCAATGTGACACACCTCCTTTAACCACTAAGCTATAACCATTTTGTTTCTCCTCGATTCTGTCTTGGGGAACATCGAGGATCTTGGGGAAACAAAAGTCACTGTTTCCCTCAGGCCGAGTCATTGATCATGACTTAGTGGTGGATGTTTACTAAGCTGCAATGTAAATATCCATTGCTAGTCACCAACACTGTAGGGAATAATAATTGTTTTAGTATATACCACATGAACAAGTGAATTCTTAATTGCATGGGAGACTGAAATCAGTGAATAGTGCAGGATATTCAGAGTATGAATAGCCAATCAGAGCATGCATAAAGCACTATTCACTTGTGGTATATACTTTAAATGAAATTATAAAAATAAAACCTTATATCTTCTCTAACATAAAAAAAAACATAGAACAATTTCAAACCTTCTGTTTACACAGCATCAGCAGTGCAGTCTGTACAGGTTGTCAGTACCTCTCGTGATGGCAACTCTAGGGGTTCACTGTATGCATTTGTGAAATTCTATTCTGCCAAGGCTGCTGCCATGGCTCAAGCACAAGTTAACAGCAAATGGCTGCTCGAGGGCCAGTCTCTTAAGGTTAGTCAAACCAGAAATAACTGAATTTTGAACAAGCACTAGTCCTGTTTCAATGACTTTGTTATAAGTGTGACTACTGAAACCTGGGCCAAGAAAACAAGAACCAATCACATTGCAGAACACAAACAAAGCATTCCAACTTATTGTTACTTGAGCCAATCAGTGTCGAGTACAAGACAATAGCATTATTTTCAACATGCTCAAGCTTCGATCCGGTAAAAGGCAAACTTGGTCAACTAGTTCTGAAGTCAAAGTCTTCCAAATGAAGAAAATTGATACGTAGATATGCTAGGATTTATACTTTATTTTCATTTTGCAATGTGTTTAGTTGTCGTCATCTTAAAGTGGCCGTTGTTTCAGTGGTCACACTGTAATATGATGATCATCCTTCCTTAAGGTTCAGTTTGCCAACCGCAAGAAACATATAGATATACCATCACCACTCTACATGGCTAAATGTGTGCAGCTAGCTCAATACTACTTGGGATTCAATGGCTGGTCAACAAGTCTTGTCAAAGTAAGATCAAATGTTTTCATGATGAAAGACAAAATGACTACTCAGATTAGCAGAGTATGTTTTTCAGGTAAACTGGAGAAAATTTGAGACAATCTTGATGAAGGATGGCAAATATTCAAGTGGATGAAAAATATGACTTTGGATAAATCAATTCACTGCTGTAATCAAATCAAGTTTCTAGAATAAGATTTTGTAATCCACTTTAATCGTTGCCATATCCTCTATCAAAAAAGTTTGGAAAGCATATCAGGACATTCACATGGTATTTCTCTTCAATCTCAGAGCGTTATTTTCGTAGTTTTGTTTTCAAGAAATTTGAAGGTTCAATTCGATTGACAGTGCCCCTTTAAGAATTTTTTTTTTTATTTTCATTAAAATAATTCATTATTTTATAATAATAATAATATATGGTTTATTAAAAGATATAAAATATGTAGAATTTCAAAATAGCGAACTCACTAGCTCGCTTCGCTTGAGAACCATATCGTGGTTTTCCAAATAGAACACCTGCCTCGCAGGCTAGGAATAAATAGGTGATAAGAAACTAATAAAAATCTAGAAAACTTACATTTTAAGGGACCACGGGAGATCACTGACCGGTTTACAATTTTGATATTAAGGTAATTTTATAAGATAAAAATAGGTTAAGTTAAATAATGTGTAAGAAAATAAAATTATATAAAATTATGAAATATTTTTAAATATGAATTGTAGATTGATATACAATAAACATTGTGATTTAATATCCAATTGGTTTATGACTCTTGAGTGTTGGGAAGAAACTGTGCTTGAAATGATCAGTGTTGAACTTAAAGAGAGAGATTGTTGCTGTTGCGAAGATGCCAGCAATGTCCAATGAAATGTCCCCAAACCTGGTAAACTTACTACTCTTTCTTATGATGGAGTTAATTTATTAAATAGATAAACTTTACAAACTCTACACCAGTACTTTTTCCATTTTGTTAGTGGCTAATTAAATTATTTTTCTGTGTAGATTGAACAGCACTGTGATAAAATCACAAATGTTGATGGCAGTGATACACCATCTCCAATGTTCAAGTGTGTGGTGAGACTGGAGATTAAGGCTCACAGTTGCTATTGTAATGGCATTGGCTATGGAGGTGACACAAAAGTGTTGAACAAAGGTACATTTATTGAAGTGACTATCATGCTAGAAATAGTCTTGGGTTGCCGTCATTCCCAATGGAATAAAGTGGCCATGTTGGTTGGTATAACAAAAGTAGCTAATGAGGTATTGTTTGTTTTTTGTCTGCACACCTGTTAGCAGAGCCTGTAAGCAGGTACCCTGGGTACTACTTCCTCTCTCTACTAAATCTGCTACATCTTGGAAAGTTTGAATTTTATTTATATCTTTCATTAAAAAAATCATGAGTTAAACATTTGCGATTTGTTTGGTTTTTCGCGATTGACGTCACTATAATTGAATTCCAACCACATACATGTATTAAAAGGGTCTATACCTTTAATTTTATTGCAATTCTTGCAATTCTAGTGATTTAATATGTAGTTTTTCTTTTGCCTTGTTAGAAAAGGACCCTGGAAAGAAATTGGAGCTGATTGGGATTGCCAAGAAGGTTGCCCACAGACATGCCTTTGAAAATTCATTTAGAAGGATTATAATAATTGCAATGGATAATGGAAAAGTTGGTGTTGAGATTAACCAGATGGACATTTCTGAGTTAGATATGAATGACTTAACTGATGATCTGAGGTGATTCATGTTAACCATGTGGAAGTATTCGACCCCAGTGAAGAGTCGATACAAGATGACAAGGTGATTGATGCATTGGACAGTATGGCACATCCCACATGATGTGAACATTGAAAGAAAATGTGATATTTTTAAAGAAAATGGTTTTGAAGAACATTATTTATTGTAAGTTGTACTAAACAATATGTAAGAAACAGAAACAGTTTCTGTGTTCATATACCAGTAGTATTATGTGAACATGAAATAATTAATATAATGTAAATAAATTTCTGAAACAATCATTTAAAGGGAATTAATTTTTTTAATGATGAATTCACATCTGTTCACTGGAGTACTACAAAGGGGCTCAGAACAAATTCAGTATGGTACTTGGTCTGGAATCTAAAATAGCAAACTTTCCCTTCCTAGTTACTGACTATTTTCACTTGGAAATCAACTCAAGAACGAGTGGAGTACATGTCTTTGTCCTCAGGATTTGACTGTCCATAATCACCATCTCCCTGAGCATTCCTTGAATCTTGCTTGGAGTCTTCTTGCACATTTTCAGCAGACTCCATTCCTTTTCTTTACTCACTGTATTACATTCTTCTCCAACTTGTTCTCCTTCACTTATATTTGATGACTTGCTTTTGAAGAACCATCAATAAATGGATATAAGATAGGAAGGAATCTGAGGATTCTGTAGCAGGGATTACTAGTACCGGGGGGTCTTCCTCTTTGATTAACTCTTCCTCTTTGATTAACTCTTCCATATCCGGTTTGCTGAAGCTAGTTTCTGCCCACTTCTTCAGACATGAATTCTGTCTCTTTAACTGCCACGGGAGCAGGTTCTTCTACGATGATTGGATCCACTGCTGCAGTTTCCTCAATTTTACTCTCGTTTGTCTGCTTTATCTCATTGTATTTTGCTATTTGGTCACTGGTGAAGCCCTTAATTCTCTTGTAGCCACTCAGTAATATATTGATAGCATCATTTGGATAGGAAAGTGACACAGCAACTGTCCCCAGACCAGCAGAGTAAAATGTTCTTCTAAATGGTCGACCTAGAATTAAAGGAATGAGAGAAAACACTTTGCTGTGAGAATTATAAACAGATAAGAGCAATAGTGAAAAAAAACTTACGTCCTCTTCCAGCCAATAACGCACCAACAAGCACAGCAGCGCTGATGCTGCCAACTTTGATTTTGGAATGTGCCATCTGTTGAAATCAGCTCTACGAACTCTAAAAACAGCATACACAAGAATCAGAGATTATATGGTATTTGATATTGATTGGACCAATATCTGACATGAAAAGGAATGTATTTGTGACTAGCTAGGTGTCTGTTACAGGAGAATAGGAGATCAAAATATTCCTATAAAATCTTACCAAATGACTTCAGGCTGACCATTTCAAATGTAGATCTTGCTTTAGCAACAAAGCCCTAGAATGGTAGAATTGCACATGACAGCTATCCCTCATGTTCAGCCCCAGCACCTCAGCAGTACCCTGAACTTCAGTACCCATCCCTAAAATATCTATTCTCTGTTAGCCTCCTAAAGCAGACCCCACGGCCACTTTCGTTTCACTTCCCTGCACGGCGGGGAAGTTAAACGGAAGTTGCTGCAGGTGTCTGCTTTAGGAGGCTATTCTCTTTGGGGCTAAACTCCCATAACATGGGCTAAACCCTCTTGAGGGCTTCAAGAGTGCTTTGGATGGTTTTTTGCTAGACTTAGTAGTAAGATTACTCTTGACATTATTATTATTCATTGCACTGCATATTTATTCTTATAATTATTTATAGAGGAAATTAAACATGTTTAATCTAACACATGGCCCTCTGTTGACTTTAAGTCCTATTGGATGGTTTTATGTCCTTAACTGGTGTGGTAGTAAACATGTACCTTGACATTGTCCCAGTATCCCCAAATGAGTTTTCTGCCTGTTGATACCTTCACCTCTAGAGGTGAGGCAGTCTCCTCCAGTACAATCTCTTGAACTATATTGGGCTCATCATAGATCTCAAGCTAAATTGAAATAAACAATACAAGTTATGCAAATACAATTACCTAGAGGAGTCTTACCACTCACTGGAGAAACTGGAACCAAGTAAAGCGTGGTTACTAATTCAGCTTGGAGAATTTTTATGTATTCCTCAACTACTTTTCCTCTACTGATTGATAATTGATGAGAAAAACGAAACTAAAATTAAAATTGAGTTGGTCAGGCGATGGCTCTAAAAAAATTGGGTATAGCGATGTTTTGTGTTGATAAACATTGCAATAATTGTTATGCTAATATTGTTATGCTAATGTGCCAGCCAGCCATGATTTGTGAAGCCCATTTTGCGTTAGGAACCAATGGATCTCTGGTTGGCACATTAATGATTAAAATACCATCGGTCAATCATTATTTACAGTGGTAAAATCAGTGGGCCATATATACACACATACCAAATCTTTTATAGTGCAACAACTTCGGCTAGTCCATTTAACTGTAATTAGACAATCAGAGCTACCCTGGTTTATGGGTCCTCTCGTCTCAGTTTATAGGCCAAAAAGCTTGACTGGCGAAATGCTTTCTTCGCGTGATGCTTTCTTCTCCTCATGTTCCACCTTGCCGCTTCATGGCATTCTGTCCAGAAACTCTGCGAAGCTCGAATTTTTGCCTAGTTTGATGTCTGTGTGGGTGGCCCGGTAAAAGTCGTCGCTTTGTAATATAGTAGTTAGGTTGTTTGTTATGTTACAGTTCCATTTTTTTCAACGCTGTTTAAATTGACATGCATGAACTAAGTTTCCTGATCAAGACCTCTGGAAACAGCTGTGACTGGTTTGTTGTTGACCAACAATGGTACGCTGAACATGTTTTGACTTTTCATCAGTATTAAATCAAATTGTTTACAAGCTGTATGTTGCGTGTTTGTGATCGCAAACTAGATCAAACCGAGTAGAGAATTAGTACCAAGAATTGTAAATGAAATGCACTACGGCACCTGTTTGAATAAGAACATGCCCAAGCTTTATTTAAAGAGTGATTGATAAAATCGATTGAAATCGATATACATCAATAAAAATCGATAGTCACAAGGAAAATGCGTTATAGATTTTTATTGATTTCCGATAAAAATCAATTAATTACTATTGATTTTATCGAGTAATCGATGTATCGATTAGTTACGTCGGGAGTGTACCTATACTCCCCAGTTAGGGCTAGATTCTATCCGCCAGAAGAATGCAATCCCAAAATGCACTGCATTAAAATACTTCATTGAGAGCAGGAACTGGTGTTTAATGAAGAACGCCTGCTAATCAAACAGCATGCAGAATAAAAGTTGTAAAAAAGCGGTTGTTTACAGCAAATCCCCTCGTGGAGTAAGGGATAGTGACAGTTAGGGTTTCGGTTAATAATGGGTTAGGGTTTCAGTTCGAGTCTTCGTGGAGCCAATATTTTTTTATATAGTTGAGGGAAGCATACTTGTTTGCCTAAATTTCTAAGTGCTGCTTTAGTTTGTACCCTAGAAATATAACATTGAGAAAATTGCAATTCGACCTTCTGGCGGATGGAATCTAGCCGTGACCATACTCCCCTATACCTCTCTTGGGTGAACTTTCACCCCTGCAGCCTTGACTCTGGACATGAGAAGGAGTCCCACAGCAGGTGCTGAAGTGGCAACTATCAAACGGGTCTAGTGAGTAAGAGAAAAGTTTCATATGTCATTCCTTCATCCACGCCTGACCACGGTGATGGGTTCCCGGATCACACATTTAAATTTAAATTAAGTTTAAATATTCTCCCATTAAAATGAGATAAGTAACATCAAGGGTAACATTTCCAGTGTACCCTGCCACTTCGAAAGATCTCTTGAAAACTGTGCTAAACTATGCTAAATTCTCCATTATAGTGCAGGTGTATGTAGGGTCGTTCTATGAATGATTTTGAGTCGAAAATGATTATGTTTTTTTATTATTTCAGGGTTAGGTTTTTAGAAGGTTTGTATGAAAATTTGAGAAAATGAATTATTAATGACCCAAATTGCGGTGTATTCTATAATTGCTCCCAGTTTTCTTACGTTTATCAATCTCTAATGGAGCAAAACTACATTAGTTAATGATTATTACAGACCTTGGAAACTAACGTCTTGACGGACGCCATCTTGGATGTGACCCAGTCTCCCGCGGAATATGATAATCAGTACCGCATAAGCTCGCGGGCTCACAGCTGAAAGAAATGGCCGATGGCTGTCTGACGAGTCATCAGAATAGTTAGGTTTACAAACTGTGGCCACCGGTCAGATCTGCTACGGAACAGTCGAGCCCTGCTATATGTCTAAAGTTCTTCATTCACGATGACTGAAAATCCAGATCTACAAAAAAGGGAGAAAATGAAAGAAAACAAAGCGACACAAGTTCCAGCTGATGTTCCGGTTGTCACAAGACGTCACCAAAAAACCCTTCACAAAACAGGACATTTTTACTTCTGACTACTCATGCTAACGCTGTGCTATATTCTGTGTGCTTCTGGGTTCAAATTGGCGTTTTACCGGTAGGTTGGAATAAGTTGTACTCCTTTTATTTGGCTTTGACTATGGCGGAAACGCATCGGCATAGTAACGGCACAGGGAGCCCTGACAGGAAAGTCTAAATTCCTTACATGGACTGTTTGTTGACTTCCTCAGAGAGTACATATACAAGGACCTTTTAGGGTAAATTCTGACTAAGCGACACAGTGTTAAAACAGCGACATGAAGGACGAACGTCTGAAATTGCGAGAGCGACAGAGAGAAATAAGAAAACAAGAGACAAAATTCTGCCCACCTCCCAAGACTGTGACACAACTAGTTTTGAAACTCAGATGGGGGTCATGCATCCCCCCCCCCCCCCCCCCCCCCAAAGGGCCTCATATATAATATGTTCCACGTCAGGCAAAAAGGGCCCGGACGACATAATATGTAAATGTATTTTGAAACTGTACCATGTTTTTTATACTTGTGGTGCAATTGCAATATGCATCGCGAGCACCACATTGTGCTACAAACAAGTACTGTTGATTTCGTGAAATCGAAGACGAAATTTACGATATTTTTACAGAAGGGTGTGATCACAATTGTAGCAGACACAAATCATTCCCTATAATCAGACGATTGTTTCAAGGTGTAACTTGTACTATTGCTAAAATCATATGAGCTACGGGGAGCAGAACGACTGCAGAATTTTTTTTTTTTGCCAAAAAGTGATCATCTGGTTCTGATCTTTTTTTCCCCTTCTCTTTAATGCCAGCAGGTATAAATGAATGTCATACATCAAAATCATCCCCTATGACAGGATTCCTAATTTTTGTGGTCATATTTGTAATTGGGCCCTTGCATCAAAATCATGTAAATTTCACCCCTGATTTTTGTCGTCAATTTCATGAAACTGACATTTATTGTTATGAATGAAATGTAGCGCTCCTCGTCAAGATTACAATACAATCTTCAACCTGTTATTAGGAATACCATTGTAGGAATTATTTAACTTGAATGTCGTCCGGGCCCTTTTTGCCTGACGCGGCCCATATATATATATATATAGACAGTCTATACATACTCTCTGGATAAGTGAATTAAAAATAGCTCCAATGAAGCTCAAACTTTGTCCCAATGACAAATTGTCCATATAAGAAATTTAGACTTTCCTGTTATGATTTACGCTTTCAACACTACATATTCTGCCTAAACACATGCACAAATATCGAGTTTGGGCTCCCTGTGGTAATGGCTCTGATATATATATATTGCAGAATAATAAAGTTCATTATATTCTGATTATCAAGAGTATATTTATTTTTCAGTTCCGCCTTCGGAAAGGTATCTTTTTCGCCATTCAAATTGACTACTTTATGCTAAAAACTGTCAGGTTTGCTGCGCGGCCAAATGTCGAGCTGCATGACGTCACTGTGAGGACTCGTTGTTACGAACATGGTGGACTCCAGCGAGAAAGTTTCAGAGAAAGCTAAAAATAAGTGAGGAGGTGAAAGATATTGTGTGGCTGGTGGCTTTGGTTTTATTCCCGTATTTAATTTTATCCTATGCCAAAATACAATGGACAGTGAAGTTCTAATACTGTGTTACTCATTCACAGTTTGATACAACACAACTACAAGAAATGATTTTACAACAACCGCCAATTTTCTCGCAATCTGATTGGCTAATTTTCATATGCAATATTTTAACAGACGCGCGCGCCGGCTTTCGAAGCGGGCTTTGCAGAGATTTGTGAATTCAGGTTGTGTACACATCTGTTCCAAAAATCAAGAAAATGAGGATTTTAAAAGCATTTCATCACTGGGAAAAGTTAATCGGTGAGTCAAAACTTCCTTGGGTGGTGCCATTTGTCAAAATTTGAGCTCTCGAGTCGAACAAAGCATTTTTGGCTAATTTGTGATCGACTTTGTGACAAGTTCGACTTTGTGACAAGTTCGACCGATCTTTTAGAACTAGAACTGAGAAATGGTCTTGAATTTAATACATAATCTTCTAGTTCGTGATTAAAAAAGAGTAGCTTAGGTATTTTTCTAGAGTCCGGGAAAGCATAACTTAGAAAGTGTTTACGTTTTGGACTTTTCGACTCGAAAGGCAGTTTGTACACACTCATTTGAAGCTAAAAGTGTTTTGTTGTTGTAAAAAACAAATTGAAGTTAGTTTTTTATGTGTCTGTCCTAATATTGACAATGATTTTCGTCATAACATGGTCAAAATAGCTGTGGATCCCAGCTATTTTGACCATGTTATGACGAAAATCATTGTCAATATTAGGACAGACACATAAAAAACTAACTTCAATTTGTTAAGGGACGGACCATTAGAAAAGTGATGGGGGGGGTGGGGAGTTTCGAAGATGAAATCCTTTTTTTTTTTGGCCACTTTAAGTGGAATAATTTTTTTTTTTTCATTTGATCGCTGGGAATATTTTTTTTTTTAAGGTGATACATTAATTAGCATAGACTAAAACAAAAGAGAACGAAAATTGAACCAAGGATAAAATTGAACCGCAACATATATATGCTACTGTATATATATTATCTTTATTTATCTGATTTTAAAGTTGCATTTTTAGAAGAAGAAAAAACATCATTACAATAACATGCTACATACATAAGATAGCAAAAAGTTAGATTCCTTATTTATTCAAAGTTGATAGATAGGATCTCGTCATTGAAGCCTGTTTAATATTCAAGGTTGGTTTAAGGTTACCGTATACCTTCGCGGCATGCTTTCTTTAAAAAAAATTTTTTGTGATTCTTTTGAAATTGATGGATTGATCTTCATCTTTCCGAAAAAAAATTTTTTAAACATGCAAAAGTTTGCGAGATATTAGAAAAAAACGTAATTTGAAGGAAAGTAAATAAATCGCTTAGGCGTAATAAATCCCTCTGATCCCATGAATTTTTGCGGGAAACATCCGGAGCTTCAGACTCACAGTGATCCGTCACTCGTGAGTTCAGTGATTTTATAGCGTTTAATTTACCGGTATATCGATCGTGGATATGTCCAGAAGATAAAAGAATAATCCTTGGATAAAAGGTAAAAAGAGAAGACAGGCCCCAAGAAGATTCAAGAGAATGAGCTCGAGAAGGACCAAAGTTTCAATACGGAGAAGAAAGTGATGCTCGCGGAAAGCGACAAAGGCTCGTGGTTCGAACAGCCTTCATGTTCGACGACTCCCACTTCGAGTTCTATTAGTACTGCTACAACTCCGACGGAAAGCTGCTCAGCTAGTAGGCTTAAACTTTTGCCAGGTACAAGAAAAGAGACGGAAGATTCAGAGAGTAGCAGCGAGTCCGCATCCGACTCCGATTCTAATGTCTTGGGTGACTCGCAGTTTCCAACCTGGGCCGTGGTCAATCCAGGAGTTCTAAAACGTGAACTTGAGCGAAGTTCAGCCGGTCGATTTTGCGGAACTGAAGGAATCATCGCAGCTAACATAGCAGGTTTAGGATCAACATCAATGTTCGGAGCACGAGGTTGCCTGCAACTCGCTTTTCCCTTCGCTCTAGTTTGCGGCGTTGCCTTTCGACGCGATTTAGGTTTCGATATCCGGCCCTCTCCCTTCTTGGTACAACCCGTTGATTTACCTTTCTTGTTCCCCTTTTGCGCATTATCTCTAGTTTTGGCCATAACACAACGCTCTTTTGAATATTTGTGTTAAAATGTATTGATTGCATGCCTCAATTAGGCAATATGGCTAATGCAGGTCAATTTGAGCAAAGATATTAAGCATATATTTAATATTTGCATATTACTCTGATAATTATGGAGGAATGCTGCTGTACTGTGATAATAAAAAAAATTATGACACACCAATCTTCAGCTGGCAATTTTTTTTTTTTTTTAGGTAACAGGAAGAATAATTTTTTTTTAACATATTTTTTCTGGAAAAAAAATTTTTTTTTGCTTTTGCCCCACCCCCCCCCCCCCCCCCCCCCCCCCATCACTTTTC
The DNA here is from genome assembly GCA_030867875.1 of Actinernus sp. WN-2022. Taxonomy (NCBI): domain Eukaryota; kingdom Metazoa; phylum Cnidaria; class Anthozoa; order Actiniaria; family Actinernidae; genus Actinernus; species Actinernus sp. WN-2022. Next base: position 2,401,891 of record JAOWCC010001210.1, read on the forward strand.
TAATGGTCCGTCCCTAACTCACCAAGAACTCGACGATAACTTTAATACTCCTGTACTTTTAGCTGAAGCCAGAACAGTGAATGGCAAAGAATACAAATTATGTAGGGTTTCTCTGGTTTCCTGTAGAAATTCGTTTAAGAGGATCCTGAATGTTTGTGAATGAAAATCGGACGATAAAACTTGCAAAGAACCCAGAATTTTGAAAGCTGTATAGTCGAACTGAGCCTGAAAAGCTACGCAACTCACTACCATCAGAGCAGCAGTTAAACACTGTTCCTTGGGATAATGAAAATATCCTTCTTCTGAAACCACAGAATAAATTAGCCAGTGTCTGACAACGATGCAGTTGTTATAGAAAATATAGTCGGGAACCTCAACTCACGTAACTCAGTCTCAGATGCCTCTATTAAAAATTTGCTATATTATTATGAATGCTTTCTCTATGAATGTTTTTCCATCAGGCATTTTCAACACTATCACAATGTGCAGATTAACTTCTCCTGTGCTGACCATACATTGTAAAAAGAAAGCACTTTGTGTTTCCTGCAACAGTTTTGATCAGTTCAGAGTTGACAATTTTACAGCCTGTTTTCGGCCGGCAGTCTTGCAATAAATATTTCTGTCTTTCACTTTTATCAATCGACATGTTTTTTTATAGCAGGTTATTTCATCCAATAAGAAACGAGCTTTCAGGTCGTCAATGTCAAGCTGTCAGAATTGAACCAATCAGCGACGAGAAATGTAACTTGTAAACAACTAGTCAAGTACAGTAAAATGGAGTTTTCGCTGTAGTCAGTTTGCTTAGTTAGATTTTTATGTGGGTTCTTAAAATTAGATAGCTTACTTTCCTTCATCTAGATTGAAGTTTATATTATAAAACAAATAAAAGATGGTTCTCCTTGTTCTATAACAAAATAATGTACTTTCGAGGTCTTGAAATGCTGCAAATGCACCCGCGTTCTGCTCGTGCATCTGCAGTTTTTCAAGACCTCAAGTATGCAATATGTTTTTTTATAGAACAAGGAGAACCATCTTTTATTTGTTAAGTATTGTGTTGCGTTCTACTGTATTTCATTTTTTTTATTGAATTGTATTGTGCTTTATTCTATTTTTTTTTTAGAAATGCATGTCGTCCAACATGATCATATTTAGGAATTGTTACTTGCGAGTCCTCACAGTGACATCATTGTAATGGCGGATTTAGTTCCAGGCCCTGGACAGTTTTAAGCATAAAGTAGTCAATTTGAATGGTGAAAAAGAGACCTTTCCGAAGGCGGAACTGAAAAATAAATATACTCTTGATAATCAGAAAAGAATGAACTTTATTATTCTGCAATAAAATAAAGGTGCAAAATTTGGTTTCATAAACTAGCTAGCTTATTTTATCCACTGGATAAGGATTTATTCGGTGGATAAAAGTTACCACCCTTTGAACAACCGGGCCCAGGGCCGTACCTAGTATAGGGGAAAGGGGGGTCTCTGGCTCCCCCAAGACTGTGAAAATAAAATAAAATGAAAAATATTTGTCAGTTATCACAAATCTAAGAATATTAATTTTATAACTAAAACTTATTCTATGATCAGATGTGATTAAGCTTGGTCCTCAGAATGCATAAAATAGCTATTTTAGAGAATCTTTTGCTCAAACTTTTCTGGTATACGGTCCTGAACTTACTACTATAAAGAGCTAGCATGAGTCACATGTATATGTAATCTATATTAATAGTAAATCAAAGTTGAGGATTCTTAAATCACTTCAATGTTGTTTGATTATTACTTTGGTAATATCACAGGCAGCCCAAGCTAATATATTGTTTTTATAAAAAAAACAAGTGTATATGTACTATTTACAAATATGAGTGGCGATGTAGTATCGGATATACAATGGCGAGCCGCTTCGGCGAGCCATTGTGTAGCCAATACAACATTGCACAAATAGGGCTAATAGGGCTTATTAGTATTCTGTATCATTTGATACAGAATACTAATATAGGCTTATTAGCTAACTAGAATCTTTGTATGGGATTTAGTGTATCCATGTGACCTGAATGCTGGGTCTGGATTGGCTAAGTACCCTTATTAATTATTAATAAATATTATAAATATATTTAGTATTTAGCACACCAGTGAATACCACTTTTCATGCACTCTGATTGGCTACTCAAACAGTGAATATGATTTCATATTCACAAAGCAGCGATCACCTCACACGAGTTTTTGTCCATTTGACAGAAAATAAAATAACTATTTGGTGCTGGCTATTCATCTGCAGTGTGGTAAATATCCACCACTATTCAACGAAACTGAGGTGAATAATAATATAGTTAAATATATAATAAAATTATCTGTCTTTTGCAACATAGTGTTCTTTGAAGCATACTTGTTTTTGTTACACTATTGTGGAAGTATCTTGATTTCCTAATGTCTCCTTTGCCTTCAGTACATATCCAAGAAACTTGGAGCTGACCCAGTGGTTTTTGGCTACCTACAGACGACGTTTGCCGTGGTTCAGCTGTGTGGAGGGCCAATATTTGGAAGATTTGGTGATTTGTTTGGGAGCAGAGCTGCTTTAGCTCTTGCCTTTTGTGCTGCAGCCTTGAGCTATGGTATCCTTGGTATCTCATCTACAGTACCGATGCTATTTCTTTCAAGGCTGCCATCAGTTTTTATGCATGCAATGCAAGGTTTGTCATTTCATTTCTCTCAGTGGATGTTTTGAACAAAAATTACTGACATTACGGTCATTCTACCCTAGTGCTGAGGGTACATGCATATTACAAATAGGTACTTGTACAACCTTACAACCTCAAACTGTGTTTACATGACTGTACATTGTATAAACTCTAGAAACTACAATTTACAAAATTAATATATATGCATCCACTGCACATGAATATTTATTGTATTTCATTCTGACTAATACATTGCAACTTATGAGCACTGTAAATAATTATATCAAATTTCTCATCTTTTATAGGTTCCCAGATGATTGTAACTGACATTTCAGAAGAGAAAGGTAATATTGAGCTTGTTTACATTATATTATTTGTAAGTTTGTCAATCTTTCCCAGTTTTTGCTGTTACTTTGTCTTGGATACTTGATCCCAAAGTTTACTTTACAAGACTAACCTCACTGCATACATAACAAGAGCCCATCTGGGCTTTCACTCGGGCCACATGAGATTGAAGATGAAATACACTTTCATTTGAAATCCTCTTAGTATCAAGTCGTGCTTTAATTCGCCAGTGAGAACGTCAAAAAAACAGACTGGTCTATTAATCGCTTTTATGGCATGACTATGATAACGCAGGATTCGAACAACAGAATACTGGCAATTCAAGTGTATAAATGCAATACAATGACATCAAAAACTCGGGGAAATGTCCGGCTAAAACTGTATGAATAAATGTGAAATGAAACATAAATTTCATAGCAAGAAAAAAAATTGTAATTCCTATAAATGAGAAAGCTCTTCTATTAAGCCGCTTCTCATATACACAGACTGTTTCACAAAAAACATTTGCGCTTATCGACACAAGAATTCAGTTGACCTTTCAAATAATTTATTCTGAGGTACGCATACTCTAAATCACAGATGTTAAATAAAGCGATAATTAGAAGAAAAAGTACATTAACAGACAAACTGAGAGGAAATTTATTCAAATCAAAAAGAGTTTACTTACAGAATGAAAGTCGAAGCCTACCTCGAACTTAACTTTCAGCTAACCTGTTTCCTTTCATTCCACAATGAATAATAATCTCATAAAGTAAGCCCGTAGCTTTCAATAAATTTGCCAGTGTCTGAATGAAACAGCTAGATCTTTTCCAATTTCTCTCACGAGTCACGGCAGAAGACAGTCTGAAGCTACAAAACTTGAATTTTGATCCTCTTCACAGTAACGTAATTTAACGTCTCAGATATTATATATATGCCCTATTTCAGCTAGCGCTGTGCATTTCAAATACTTTTTCCTCTCTCTTTGCTGACAGTTCATGCTTCTTGAAAGTGATATCTCCTTGTCTCGCCTTGTCTGAGAGCTTTGAACTTTCTTATCTGAGCGCGCCTGACGAGATCTAACCTTTGATGATAATTCGATACCCGTTGACTGATCCAAACGTGTTTGGATATTGTATTTCGCTTACGTTTCTAAATGTACATTGGATCTGTCCAAACAGCGCTGATCGAATGTATTACGGCTCCTGGTTGTTCATGTATTTTTATGGTCAACAAGAGCGCCAGTTGAAATATCCTGAGCCTGTTGGAAGGCTTTCGCCCTCGCGGGTCGACCATTTTGATTTACTGTATTAAATTCTGTAAATACATTAACCTGGCGATTGTTGCGTGACCAGCACAGTGCAATCTGATTGGTGTGAATTTGACCTTTAACGCATGCGCAGATCGCGTGCTACACTGAATAAAAAAAAATTAAAATAAAAAAATAACGACTTGCATTTTAAGACTCGGCGCTGCCACAGGCAGCCCGAGTAATTAGCTTGGCACACTGAGTCTGCGCAGTACAGGCCATCATGCCCATATATAGAGCGTTGCTTTCGTCCTTCAATCACATCGCCAGAAGCAGCCGAGGAGGAAGAATCTACGTTATTTAATTTCAATTTTGGCCCACTTATATATCGCCACAAGCATCATGGCCGCAAGACGCAATCCCGTTATCCCTCCAGCCCCTGCTCCCGTAGCCATTGCGCCACTACCGACCGATATCGTGGCTCCAATTCAAGCACCAGATCCTGTACAAGCACCAGATCCTGTACAAGCACCAGTTCCTGTACAAGCACCAGATCCTGTACAAGCGCCAGAACCTGCGTCGCCAGTAGTGCAACAAGATCAGGTATATATGTCGAGTTATTTGGGATTTTGAACTCGTTAATCCTGGGGCCCTGTTAGTGGGTCTTGGTCTTGCCCTTCCTGTGGTTTCCCTTGTATGGTTTCAAGTTTTCTGTTGTTCTAGAGTATAGCGCCGGTCAACTCTGTTAGTTACATAGAATGCTCCGTTTTGACCGTTAACACATACATTTTATTCGGCATGGTTCTCTTTCATTGTTTTACACTTCTAGGTTTCATTACCGTTTTGGTACAATCTATTTTCAATCTACTATTCCCCAGTTTAGTTTCAGTTGACTTGTTAAATTTTAGCGCTATTTGCTTGTCTTCTTTAACCATGGTTTTGTTTGGCGTGGTTTCCTTCACTGCTTAGACTTTTGGGTTTCCGCTTCAGTTTCGGTGCAACCTATTTTCAATGTTCCTCCATATTAGTTTAGTTTGGCGTGGTTTTCTTGCAATCCTTTGCATTTGTTGTGTTCCATTTTAGCTTTGTACAATCTATTTGCATCAGTTCGATTTGGATGGCGCAATTTGTATTCTCTTCACACCTCGTTACTTTCCCGCCTTCTATTTTAGGTATATGCTTTCAGCCGTATCATTGGTCATTACAAATTAGTAAGTTCGTTCGTTAGCTTTTCTTACGCTATTTTGTTCATCTTCCACGCTATACCACGTTTAGTCACGCATTGTATTTCTGTCAGTATCCGCTTTCGGCCACATCGTTGGGTTATAGGGTATTACTTATCTTTCTTGTTCATAGACTCATGCCTTCGGCTTTCGTTATTACGCTATTTTGTTTGTTGTCTCGTGTTTAATTCATCACTGGGTAATACGGTATACTGCACATGCCACATTCCAGGTGATAAAGGGGCCCCGACCCTAGGGAAATTAAGTGGGATCCAGGGACGTGTGTTTGGCACGAAGGCGGCCCAAAGACGCGGGTGGAAAAGTGCATACCAGCTATACCGTGCTAGGCGGCCAGGGGTTGCGGGAAAAAGAGTGTAGACGAGAGTACCGTGTTTTGTCACGAAGGCGGCCCAGAGACGCGGGTGGAAGATGTTGTATACGAGAGTTACCGTGTTTCGGCACTTAGGCGTGCTTGGGGGGGCTTTTTTGGGGTGGGGGGGGGGGGGGGGGGGGGTTGTTATTACTAGAGATACCGTGTTTCGGCACGAAGGCGACCCAGAGACGCGGGAGGAAAAGTGTATACGAGAGATACCGTGTTTCGGCACGAAGGCGGCCCAGAGACGCGGGGGGAAAAGTGTACAACGAGAAATACCGTGTTTCGGCACGAAGGCGACCCAGAGACGCGGGGGGAAAAGTGTATACGAGAGATACCGTGTTTCGACACGAAGGCGGCCCAGAGGCGCGGGGGGAAAAGTTATACGAGAGATACCGTGTTCCCGCACGAAGGCGGCCCAGAGACGCGGGAGAAAAAGTGTATACGAGAGATACCGTGTTTTACCACGAAAGCGGCCCAGAGACGCGGGAGGAACAGTGTATACGAAAAAAAAAAAAAAAAAAAAAAAAAAAAATCCACAGATAATCTCGTATTCAAACGTTGTGTGCGGTTGACTTAACTAGGCACATGTGTTTTTATTTTCTATATCGTAGCCTGGGCGCATTGAAGTATTGGAGGGCAACTGAAGATACAGGCAATGGAGCAAGAGAGTGCTCTAGAAAGTTGCACTGCAGCGTTGGCTAGTTTGAGGAGACATCTTAATAGGTCTCCAAACATGTTTGACCGGGAGGAAGCCCTGGAGCTGTTGCACACGTTGGTGCGTTTAGCGAGGTCACAAGCTCATGCCAAATCAGAGGAGTATTCTGCCGTGTTAGACGAGGTGAACGCTAGGGTCTCAAGCCTGGACGACCACCAACTACAGCAACTGATGGTCGGCCTGATAGGGGACCCAATAAGAGCAAAAATGGCCAAGGAAGCCTCGTCAATCTTGAAGGGCTCGAGCCACCAAGCCCGGTTTGCCGATCGTGGTCGTGCTCGTAGAGGGAATAGTAGCCCTTATCAGCGGTCTACACAGTGTTATAAGTGTAATGGGTGGGGGCATATTGCTAGATACTGCTACCGGTCTCACGGAAGGGGCGGTATGGGCTACCAATCTCACGGAAGAGGCGGCATGGGCCGTGGTAGCGGCGGAATGTAATCCTTGTGCGTTTTCAATTAATGTGGCCACATCCTCGGGAATAGACGTCTTGTTAATGTAATTTTTCTCTTCATAACACTTGTACGCTATCATGGCCAATAAATCATATATACAATCACGATCCGTCATCATTCAACGGCATTAAGCCGTAGACGAGGCGTTCTCACTTTGTGCGACTCTATCTTCCTGGAATAGACGGGTTCTTGTTTATGCAACTTTCCCTCCATAACATGTATACGCTATAGTCAGTAAATAAATGTGTATAATTACTTTTGTTGTTATTCTCGTTGGAGGGTCCTTTACCCCTCCCTTCGGTGATCGGGGAGGCTTTCTTTACGTCTCTACGGACATAGTCCGGATCCTGGATCACCGAAGGGTTGGGTTCCCTGTGTTTGGCTTATTCTTGATTTAGGGGTTTACAATTGTTTGTTTTCATTTGTCTATAGGCAAATTCCCCCTCATTCGCAGTTAAAGTCTATATGGCTGTTACAGATACCAATATAGGTGACATACCTATCAGACACATCACACAGGGAGCTCAGCCCTTCGTTGGTCCTTTGGTATCCCCAGAATTAGTAGTATTGCAGCCAAGCCTGGCTAGCCTCGCGCAGCTTCGGTTTCTCGACCCTACGTTCTTCAAGGCAGGCAATATTCACCTTCACATGGCAATGTGGGAACAGCTCTTGGCCGATTACTTTTGCAAAGAAGTCGACCTATTGCGTATTGTTAGAGAAGGGGTAAAAATCCATGATTTTTTTCAAGCCGTTTAAAGGCAGGTTTAAGGGGATGGTCTTTGACTCTGCGTCCCCCCCCCCCCCCCCCCTATAATCATTAAGAACGCACATACCTGCAAACAATTCAGTGGTTTCATAGCGGATACAATACTCGAGTGGGTATCTACGGGGGTACTTTCTGTCTGGGGTGTGGTCGGCGAAATTGACCCCCCGCATTTGGTCCTCCCACTTACTGTCGAGCCTAGCAAGCCTCGTTTGTGCCACGATGAGCGCTACCTCAACCTCTGGATCCGGGATCTACCCTTCAAGTTAGATCATTTGTGTGATCTGCCGCGCTATGTGTTGCCAGGACATTATCAAACAACATTTGACGATAAAAACGGTTACCAGCATGTGTTACTACATGAATCTTCTCAAACTTCCTTCGGTATTGAGTTTGATGGCGTATATTTCGTCTTCCGTACATTGCCGTTCGGTTGGAAAGCGAGCGCGTTCGTTTATCATAAACTTGGCCTCGCGGTGTTCGGGGCAGCTCGATCGTATGGAGTCCCGGTCTCCCAATACATCGACGATCGGCATGTCGGGCAACTGTTCACTCCTCCAGTTCCTCGTAGTTTACCTCCTTGTGTCATACGTGCGGAAGCAGCGGCGTACATCATGTGCTACCTCCTCATTCAGGCGGGCTATTTTATTGGAATACAAAAGTCGCACTGCCACCCGTCTACCACAGTTCGTTTCCTGGGATTTGTTTGTGATTCAAATCGTCAGGCCTTCCTAGTCCCCCAGGACAAGAAGAGCAAGTTTGTAACTCTTAGAGAGGACATCCTCCGTACGCCATCCGTAACCATCAAGACTCTACAACGGTTTGCGGGGAAGGCTATTTCGTTTAGTCTTGCAATTCCAGGGTGCAAGTTATACGTCCGTGAGGTTTTCAGGTCAATCTCGTGTACTTCAGGCATAAGTAAGCCAACCATCAAGATTGTAGGAAGTCTGCGTGCTGAGATCGAGCATTGGCGTTTCTTAGACCAGTGGACGGATGTCCTTCCATGGAGAGCTGAGCGCCATGTCATAGTCACATTGTTTTGTGATGCCTCTACAAGGGCCTGGGGAGGGAAGTTGCTGAAGGACGGTAGGAGCTCGGAATGCCGGGATTATTGGCAACCTGCGGATATGTCCGACGACATTAACACTCTTGAAGCGCGTGCACTTCTGCGCTCTCTCATGGCATTTCGACGCGAGATCGGCTCGGCTCGAGTAGACGTTCATACGGACAGCACGGTTTTGAAGTCTGCCCTGGAGAATGAGGGATGTAAGAGCCCTAAGGTTAACAGCGTTATGAAGGAAATCCCCAACTGCTGCAGGAGATTTAATTTCAGCATCAGTGTTCAGTATATCCCCTCCGGTGACAATCCAGCGGACGAACCATCCAGAAGGCTCTCAGAACTTGATTGTAAGTTAGCAAAAGATGCCTGGGATAGAATTGAACAACAATTCGGGCCTCACACTTTCGATCTCATGGCACTCGACAGCAATTGCCAGACGGATCGCTTCGGACAGTGTTTACCCCACTTTACCCCGTGTTCCACGCCCGGTTCGTACGGCGTGAATGTGTTCGCACATAACATCCCTTCGGGTCACAACATCTACGTTTTCCCGCCTTTTGTGTTGATAGCGCCGCTTCTCAGATACATTTTTGACCAAGAATATCATGGCGCGTTTACAATGGTGGTGCCCGACCTCACCCCCAGGCGTTTCTGGTGGGCACTAGTCAAGTCCCTTACGGTGGACAAGATGCTGTTAGGACGCAAGGGCGAGCACTCCCTCCTGTGGTTTCCCACAAAGGACTCTCACGGTAGTTGGTGCCTTAGAACATTACAATGGGATTTGTACGCATTCCGCTGCATCTGTTAATAGAAAGCTGTAATGTGTTCCTACTTTCCAGATTGCTCGCGTTTGGAAACCGGCAAAACGTTGTCCATCCTGCCTATATACCAATGACGCAGACGCTTGCTATTGCCAGGCATGTGGGACGCAGTCAGGAATGGTGAACAATAGCACACCTGTTTCTGATGTCGATGGGGACGCAATTCAGAGAAGGATGCAAGAATTTGAAGCCTGCGTTAGTACTAGGTCATATCAACGACAAAAAGACGCGCTAGAAGCAACAGCTGTCTTGTTTTTTGGCATCCACTTCAAAGTTTAAGACACTTATGTCCTGTACAGCGGACGACGTAATTAGGTTTCTTGTTTACAAAGACAATTCAGGTAGAACAGTTGTGCATCTACCGTTGTGCTCTCTATCCGTTTGTGAATGTCCTAAACGCCTAGCAGCAGGCTCAGTTGATTCATTTTTAGGTCGCCTTAGAGCTATTTTTAATAACCTAGGGCGTCTTAATGATTCTAACCCGGTCGCGCACCCTCGGGTTAAGAGTTATCTCAAGTTTATAAAGGAGGAACAGGCGGGCCAAGCGGTCGTGCCTACCCAGGCGGTACCCATGCTCTTCCAGAAATTCAAGCAACTTATCAGTTTCATCAGAGGCCGTCTCGATGCTAGTTCATCACTCTCTAGAATCGATAAGTATATATTAGTCCGGGATGCAACATTGTTCATTGTAGATTTCTTTACCGGCGGTAGAGCCTCTGACCTTGGTCGCCTTTTGTCAGGGAAAGTTTCCAAGTTTAAGGATCGAGAGGGCTATTTGTTAACTTTTACGTTCACCAAGACTTTACGGTCAGGGGCAACTCGTTCTTTCCCTTTGATAAAGTTCACTGAGCAGGATGTATGCCCTGTAGCATGGATAAGGTATTATCTTTTAGTTTGCTCTCTTTTGGACATCCCTTTAGCAGGAGGATATTTCTTTAGGGCAACAAACTGTAGAAGAGACGTAAGTGATAGGCCTTTTTTGGGCACGGCTGTGAATAATAGATTGCGCAAATACCTTAAGGAGGCAGGAATAAATACAGGAGAGACACCTCACAGCTTCAGAGTGGGTTTGTCTAACACCCTAAAGTTATTAGGCTGTTCACAGCCAGAAGTTACCCAATACTTGGGCTGGAAAAGCGGGGATGTCGCCAGACGGTATACCCAACTGTCAGATGCGTCAGGAAATCTGGCAGTTTTGGAGGACGTGCTCCCAGGGGCCGTATATCTGGCGCCAACCCCAGTTTCCCACCCAGATAATCTGTCGCCAGTGGTGTGATTTACGTCCTTGCACAAGATATCGACTGTATGTCCCCCGGAAAGGATAATAAAATTCTGAGTAATGGGAGACTAGGGTGTGATTTCTCTGCGTTCTCTTATGTGCGTTAGCCATTACGACATGGGTAGCTGCGTAATGCAGGTGGAGGAGCAGTCACCTCCCATAACTTAATTCCCGTGACGAGGTAATAGGTATGCAGTGAGGATATGTAACTAACCTCACTGCATACATAATTAGCTTGGCACACTGAGTCTGCGCAGTACAGGCCATCATGCCCATATATAGAGCGTTGCTTTCGTCCTTCAATCACATCGCCAGAAGCAGCCGAGGAGGAAGAATCTACGTTATTTAATTTCCCCACCCACCTCCCCTGGTGGCGATATATTAGTAGCTTAGCATGCGCACGCATGCCTATTGCCTCGCAGTCGCGGTCACCTCCCATAACTTAATTCCCGTGACGAGGTAATAGGTATGCAGTGAGGATATGTAACTAATTAATGGTAATGATTAACATTTTGTTTCTTATTAGCTGAACTTAGTCCTCTTTTTTTTTACAGAGAGAGCAGGTGCCCTTGGCAAGTTGGGTGTTTCATATGCTATCGGCATGGTGATTGGTCCATTTTTGGGTGGAATCCTAACTAAGCGATATGGTGGCCAGTTTGCTGCCATATGTTCTTGTGTGGTCTCCTTTAGTAGTGTTGTGATGGTGATAACTTGTGTACCAAAGAATACAAAAGTTTTATTTCACAAAGATGTTGCAGTCAAGGAAGGTATGCAATACATTACCATATATTACATTATGTTCAGTATTATAATATACCCAACATAGTGTCACAGTGTTTACAATAATTATTATACATGTACCTTACAAATAATCCACCAATCAAATCTGTTTACTATAGGGTCATGTGGCAGCTCAATATTTTGCCCATGTACATGTAGGACTGCTACATATTGGACAGTTCATGAGCTGTTCATGTTATTGTGTTTATTGATTGGATGATTATTTGTTTGACAGTAAAATAAAACAGTTTCATAGGATTCATCCTATGTATGTGGAAAATATTAAGTTGCAATTTTCAATATTAGACTCTACCTACGGTCTCTCCCAGTATTGAAGTCTCAACTTAAATATTTTGCCATATTGGGCTCCAATGAATCCACTAAGTGTACTGTACATGTAGCTAGGACTTTAAATGCAGTCCATTAGTTTAACTGTATAAATTATCATGTTTCTTGCTGTTTTAGATAGTACACCACCATCATCTGCAAGTGTATTTAATGTCAAAAAGATCACAGAGCTGCTGAGGATCCCGTCTGTGTTGTACTTGATAGTACTCAAGGTCATCAGTGCCATTCCTTTTGGTGTTTTCCAGTCGATGTTTGCTGTTGTATCTATGGAATACTTCAAACTTGACCCTCAACATAATGGATTTGTACTCTCCTATGCTGGCACTCTGTCCATTGTAAGTTCCTTGTAAATACAACTGTTGGTGACAGTCTATATACCTATGCAGTCTATAATTATGTCTGTGCAATGAGGGCTTCAATTTCTTTAGTTTCTTTCCCAGACACAGTGGTAGTAAAATTAAAAAAACTCTGAATTTCTAACGAGACCTGAAACAACCATGGGGGCTGATCAAAGCCAGGTCCCGGCTAATCCACAGACCGAATTGGAATTTAGCATGTTGATTTTTGCGAAGGGAGGAAAACCGGAGAACCCGGAGAAAAACCCTCGGAGCAAGGGCGAGATACCAACAAACTCAACTCAGATATGGCGCCGTGTCCGGGATTCGAACCTGGGCCACAGAGGTGAGAGGCGAAGCACTTAACCATTGCGCCACCCGAGCTCTATGTGACTATAGTGAAATAATACTGCATTGCAACAATCAGCATTTTAGTAGTTTTGTAACCATTAACCTTCTTTCATTTACTGCATTATAGCTTGTCCAAGGACTTGGGGTTGGTTATCTAACCAAGAGATTCAACGACACAGACCTCCTGAAGTGGTCCATAATCACTATAGCCTTTGCCTATGGAAGCATGGTACGAGCCTTCTAAAGTTTCCAAATCAATTTTTTTTGCAAGCCAGTCATGTGATAGAAAATTACCATTCAGGACTCTTTATTTTAATTATGACCGTTTTCATTGAACAGTCTCATTTGAAAAATTGCATTTAACTGACTGTCAATCAAACAAGTGCCGCCTATGTTTTATTAAGTGTAGGTGGTACACCTTTGTATGAGGGCAAACTTCCCATTGAATTGACAGTCGACTAAATGCAATTTTCGAAACGTGACTTGAAACTGATCCAGGGTTATGCTTCAATGAAAACAGTAATATTGTATAAAGAATTGTAGCCTTCTGTAACATGATTGACTTACACCAATTTTCTAGAAACAGACCTGTAATTATAATAGTTCAATAATAAGAATATTAAGAACTTTCCATCAAACAGGAAATAACAATATTATTGTGGCAGTGCTAAATAATCGTTCTGGATAATAGTTCAGGTGTTATATTGTCTTGACATGTCCATTTGTTGAAGTGTTTTTTCCAGGAATAGAAACATGCTTTTGTGAATTTCATGTTAGGCAAAGCCCAATACATGTACATCCAAAAATGCAGCTGAATTTACTAATAAATCAATAATTTGTATTTTCAGTACATGATAACTGGTGTTTTCCAGTTCTGTGCTGTCCTTGTACCCCTTGTTGCTGGTGGGACGATCCTGACAATTGTCACAACCTCGGCAATAACCAAGTCTGTTTCCATCAAGGATACAGGAGCAGTCTTAGGTCTGTCCATGGCCTGCAACTCTCTAGTTAGGAGCTTGTCCCCAACATTAGGTGGCATTTTATTCAAGACATACGGCTGGCCTGTATTTGGAGCTTTTGGTTTTGTAGTTAATAGTGGTCTTGCAGTTTTCTTATTCGTGTGGGGAAGGGAAAATTTACACAAATGAATTCTTATTTTTTTGAAATATAATTGTTTTAAATATTGTTGATAGGATTGCGAGTCATTACACAAATTTGGGTCTCTGGAAATTTACTGAAACAATCAGAAATGTTTGTACACCAACATGAGTTATATAGACTACATTGTATTTCTCCATTAGCAGTAGTTGAGTATATTGGGAGTCCTAGCTGCTATAGTCACATTTTCGAACTGTGTGCAAGCCTGATTTGTAATTTAAGCTTTAAGGAATAGATACAGAATAATTGGCCATGCTTTATTAGCTGATAAAACACAGACACAAATTCTGTATAATTATGGCTTATCAAATGTCTAGATGTATGGAGTAGTGTTTTTCAGTTATTTTGACGAAGCAAACGTTTATGCAAATCAGGATGAAGTCTGTACCAGATTTACAAATCACTCATCACACATTGATTTCCTTTGTTTTTCCTTCATGAATTATTAATGAGTTTGATAATCCGTAACAAAACTAAATAAAGGCAAACATTCTACTAACCAAGTTTTGTATGTTTGGTACAAATGTGGATGGGAGTCCTTTCAAAGGGAATTGTAATGCTAAAGAAAGCACAAAAATAACAGTTTGACTGAGCACATCAATGACATTTTATTGAAGCTATTTATATCTGCTACAGAGGATTCCAATTCATTACCCACTACTTTTTTATGTCAAACTAACAACTGAATTATATATGGTGTCACCAAACGATGAACTTCCAGTAGGAGGGTCCAAGGATTCATAGTGTGGTTGTCTTGAATAATTATACAGAATAGAGAGAGAAAGACAACACACAACTCCTCAGAATAGGACATACAGTAGTATATAAATTATATGTTTTAGGTTAAATTTATTTCAAGCTAGTTTTATTCTTCTTCACAAACTGTAGATAAACATGATTGTGTAAAAAGATAATCTGATTTTTGAAACCTTATTTCAAATAATTAATATGTGATATGTGAGCTGTTGACAAAGCAAAAGGGCATAAGTGACTCCTGATCACATGCTAAATTCTCCTTAGAAACAAATAATTTGAAGGAGAATAGACTTGTTTTGCATTCAAGAATTACAGCTGGATGTGATGACTAGAGATGCATTTACTCAATGTTAGCCTCATTCTGATGTTAAATATTCACAAATACCAGCGAGGAGGTGCAGAAGTTCAAACTACAACAATACATAGCGTTGTAAATAACCCATGTTGCCGCTGGTATTTATGAATATTTAACATCAGAATGAGACTAACGTTGAGTAAATGCACCTGTAGTCTGACATCGCATCCAGTGGTAATTATTAAATGCGAAACTTGGACTATTTAGAATGTGACTTATGCCCTTAGCTTGTTGCACACAGCCCTTCAATTTAAGTAACACACTTAAATAGATAACCTAAGACAATAAATAGAGCTGTACACACTCCTCATCAGTGTATACTATTAATTACTATGAAAAATGTCTGTAAATGAATGATAACAAATAAATGTAGGAAATGACCAGTTTAGTGTCCTATTGTGACAGGCTATCATGTGATACTGTTAATTAAACAAGTATCCCCACAATAAAAGGGCATGCTCATACCTTCAGTTGTCACTCGGTCAAGTGAACATCTCTATTCAAAGCTCTGCAAACAACATGTGATGCTCTACTCTGTCTATACATACCTTACCAAATTTACTTTTAAGACATAATTGAAACAAACTCTTTGATATTTTATTAAAAGCTGATGACTATCTTGAAGTCTCCCAGATAATTAATTAATGTAAATAATATACTTTTCCTTGAAAATACTGGTATGTTATTTCAGTAAATTAAATCATTACTAAAATAATGTTATCATTATTTTAATAACACTATTTTTACTTAAGCAATATAACACGCTTTCCATGTCTTTGTTCTATTATATAAACACGCGGGATATGTTGGGAGAACAAAGAAAAACTTGAAAATCACGAGCCGCTAGGCGAGTGATTTTCAAGTTTTTCTTTGTTCTCCCAACATATCCCAAGTGTTTATATAAGAGAACAAAGACATGGAAAGCGTGTTATATTGCTTAATTATAATTGCTGCGAGCACAGCGAGCAGCAACCTATTTCGGACGTATTTGATGTGCCGATACCGAAGTTCATATGAATTCTTTTGGGTTCCTCAACCAACATTGTGCCTGAGTCGTTAATAATAATAATAATGGTTTATTAACAGTACTTCCACTGGGTGGCTCTTCGCCTGTTAATCTAAATAATGTAAAATATAAAATGTTGATAAAATATGACTGAGATATAACTGAGATGCATAATGATAACAGTACTAAGGATTAAAATATGGCTATATGTAACTATTGTAAATTAATCAAACGTTATCATTTCATCGGAGCAGAGAACTGGTAACTACAATCCGTGATTTCGGTTCATTGTGTCATTGGCCAACTATAACCACAAAAATCCCCGCTTCTATCGCTTTAGGTAAGTAGGATATTGCACAAAGAGTTAATTAAACATTCTATCAAAACATTGGGATGCTGTTTACTGCTTTGGGTTGTGAAAGAGTAGTATAGCCGGGATTAAAATTATACCACCTCCCACAAATCCACAGGAGAACCGTTTGGATGGCCCCCTCGCTCAATATCTTGTTTGGACTATGTTGAATTTTGACCACAATATGTGACCCAATCCCAACTTATTATCTTTGGAATACCATAGATGTTGTGATTAGGTCACATATTGTGGTCAAAATTCAACATAGTCCAAATAAGATATTGAGGTCGGGGTCCATCCAAACGGTTCTCCTGTGGATTTGTGGAAGGCGGTATAATTTGTAATCCCGGCTATACTACTAGGTTTCTACCAGAAAATAACGACCTTACTGTTCAATTAGAGAAAGGGCACCATATAGATATATACGTATACGTATGAAGATGCCAACCAAAGCAGAATTGCGTAGACAAGCAAAGCAGTTTGGTATCCCAGGTTTCTCGAAGTTCCACAAAGCAAGTCTCTCCCAGGCCATAGCTACAGCTCGTGACCTAGAATGGCAGAAGAGAATGGAAAGAGCCAAACAAACTGGCAAATACCCTGCTCACCGCGGCGACCTCGAAAATCCACACAAGAGGGCCCAACGCGCACGTGAAACCAAACAGATGGGGAAGAGGTAGCAGCTAGCCTACGGGCAAATGGTGCCGCGGAATGGGCTCGAGCTAATCCTCTACTTCGGAGGAAATATGTGAAACGAGCTAACCAGCGGAGTGAGCCACTAACCAGCGTAGTGAGCCACTGCCACGGAGTATGCTCGAGGGAGTGGAAGTAGGCCGTCGTACCATCCAGTGGCGCTTCTTCCGAGTGTGGCAGGAGATTTGACATCTAGGATCATGGAAAAGTTGGCTGCAAAGGTAACCACCAGCTTCTACCTGCGCTACAGCTACACCTATCGCATTCGCAATGTCAACAACGGGCGTGTGATGCTGTTCTCCAAGACTGTCCCCGGCTCTCCATGGGTAAATATTCTAGGTGACGCAGAGGAGTGGATTGCCGACAGGGAGCTAGCTCGGTTGAATCCCGACAACATTGTTCGTCCCAACACCCAATGGGCATTCGTTCGTTGGATCCAAGTGGATGCCAAAGTCGTGCTCGATCGTCAGCCATTGTTGGGGACAGGCCCTCTGCCACATTGGCTTCGCCATAAAAAGGGAATGAATGCCCTTGATCAATACGGTGATAACCTATGTCTGTGGCGCTGCCTTGCTTTATACAAAGGAGCACGCGTGGATAGGTGTTGCGCCGCAGCTAGGAGACTCGCCCAGGATTTTTATCGTTCGGTAGTACCTGTATCAGATGTCACCCGGACTTCTCTAGACCAGCTGGAGAAGATTGAGTTTCACTATGGGATTGGCATTAGGGTGTATGAACCTACGGAGGATGGTACAAGCTTGTGATGACAATAGGGATATACGACGGCCATGCCTTCTATATCAAGAACGCTAGCAAGCTCGGTGAAAACTATGTCTGTAATGATTGTAAGCAAAGGTTCACGCAGGCTTGCCACCTCCAGCGCCATGCATATCGTTGTAGCCGCGGCGAAACTAAGATCGTCTGCAAAGGAGAAGCAATCAAAGCTCCCCAATCCGCATATTAAAAAGCCTTCTGGCCGGAAAACCCCGCTAGCAAATCAGCTCTACGATGGTTGAAACGAGAATCTGAAGCACTCCCAATTGGAAAAGGGCATATCCATCACGCAGCTTGTGGGCACGGCGGAGAGCGTTTGATAGAAGGAGCCCTTGTGGATGGCTACGAACCCCTTTCTAAGACCATCTTCCAATTTCACGGATGTATCTACCACGGCTGTCCAAAATGTTCCCCCCAGGGTAGAGACCTGTATCGCAAAACCTGCGAAAGAACAGCAAAGCTACGCAAGGCGGGCTATATCGTGGTTGAGGCCTGGGGCTGTTCTTCAAAGCGGACCAATGAACCCGTACCAACACCAACTCAAACCGCCTATCCACATGCTATAGTCTATGATTTCGAAGCCTACCTCGATAGTACGCAGGGAAGACAACCAACAGATCGTTTGACCATCAATAATATTCATGTTCCCATATCTGTCTCCATAGCTGACACATACGATCGTACGCCAACCCACATCTGCGATCGTGATCCAAAGGCTCTCGTAGCTGCCTTCGTAGAAGAACTCCAGAAGAGGGCAAAGGCAATCCGAGAAGTTGTTGTCGAACAGTTCTGCCCTAGGACCCCCGCTTTTGCTTTCGATACGTTATCGAAGGAACAACAGATGAAAATCAACGAGTGGGCCAACCAGGTTCCTGTGCTAGGGTTTAACTCAGGTAAGTACCATTTGAATTTGATTCGAAACCACTTCGTTGAACCATTGCTGACACATGTCAGAAGGTCAAAGTGGCAAAGAAGGCTAACACCACTATGTTTCTCTTGACCCCAGAATTCCGATTCCTTGACGTGATGAATTATCTTGGTCCCGGCACTTCCTACGCGCGTTCGGTTGCCGCCTATGGATGCGAGTTGCAGAAAAGCTTCTTCCCCTACGATTGGTTTGATTCTCCTGACAAGTTAGACCATATAGGTCTGCCCGACTATCCAGAGTGGCAGTCGAAATTGAAAGGTGGGTATCTATTGACCCTACCAGAGTTCAAAGACTGTCAGCGCATCTTCCAGGAAAAGGGTATGGTCTACTTTCGAGACTGGCTGCAGTACTACAACAATTTGGATGTGGCTCCATTCCTCGTATCTCTAGAAAAGATGCGGGGCTTCTACCACGAAAAAGGAGTAGACATTTTGAAGGATGCCGTCTCCATCCCTGGAGTTTCACTACAGTTTCTCCTTCGTGGTAGTGTGGAGCGCGGAGCCGAGTTGTATGCACCAAAAGAGGAGGCCTATCACATGCTCAAAGGTACCGTCGTGGGAGGTCCAAGCATAGTGTTCACTCGATACCACGAAGCAGGAGTGTCCAAGATCCGTAGCCATCAGCTACCACAGCCCAAACTATGCCGCAAGATCCTAGGCTACGATGCCAATGCTCTATACCTCTACTATGGCTCACGAAATGCCCTGTGGCAAGGAAAAGGTTGTGCACTATGATGAGCCTGGGCCAGGAGCTGAAGGACTTGTCGAGCGTCTACACAATGGAACATGGTTCGGATATGCGGAGGTCGACATCGCGATACCCAAAGCATTGTGGAAGAAATTCGAGGAGATGCCACCCTTCTTCTACAACAAGAAAATCCCTAAGGAAGCAATCTCTCCAGACATGCTAGACTATCTTTCTAGACTATCTTTCTAGGACGGGTAGAAAGCGCGGTGATGAAAATAAGCTAGTTGGAAGTCTCTCTGGGAAACGGATTCTACTCTATGCTCCTCTTCTACTTTGGTATCTAGATCATGGAGCTGTTGTGACTGCTGTCTATCGTACAATAGACTACGAACCGAAAAAAGTCTTCGAGTGGTTTGTGGATCAAGTTACTGAAGCGCGAAGGACAGGAGATGTGGATAAAAGCAAAGCCTTGCTAGCGGATGTGTTCAAGCTACTTGGTAACAGCGCCTATGGGAAGTTGATAGAGGCACTGGAGCGCCAGACCGTTGTCACCTACACCAAAGACGAGCGAGTTGTGGACAAAGCACTACGCAGTGTCTGGTTTGCAGATCTGGAGGAATTTGGTGATGCGTATGAGCTCGAGAGTCGAAAGAATCAGATCCGTATAAAACGTCCGTTCCAAGTAGGTATCGCTGTGTACCAGCTTGCCAAGCTCCGCATGCTTGAGTTCTACTACGACTTCCTAGACAAGTACGTTTCTCGAGAGGATTTCGAATACATACAGATGGATACGGACAGCGCATACATTGCCATCTCAGGCGACAGCATTGATGAAGTGGTACGACCAGAACTGCGCGAGGATTTCGCAGCCTGCCGAAAGGATTCGCTAGCTTGGGACAAGTGGAGCAGTCGCACACCAGGGCTCTTCAAACTAGAGTTCGAAGGACAGCGCGCCATTGCCCTCTGCTCCAAGGCCTACTATGTTGATCGATGCGTAGCATCTGGTGGTAGTAGGAAATATTCCACCAAAGGTATGGCGAGGAAGCACAACGATGTATCGTGGGATCGTTTCAAAGCAGCACTACATGGTAGCATCGACCTAGCAACGAACCGTGGCTTCCGCTTGCTGCCAGAAGGTATAGCAACCTACGAACAGCAGAAACTTGGGCTTTCAGCTTACTACGACAAAAGACGGGTTCTGTCAGATGGCATCCACACCTGTCCCATAGAGTATGCAACGCATAGCGCACCGGCATCTACATAGAGCCTATTGAATACAGGCTAACAGCAGGGTATATTAGTTTCATGGATGATCCTTATGGCCTGCTTGGTGATCTTAAGATGACTAGTCTACCTATGTTTGACCTTCCCATACGTCCACACCTAGAACGCAATCCTTGCGAAATGTGCCCCGAATGTCTCTGTCCAATGACAGTGCGAGGAATGGAGTTCATATGTCCGACCTGTAGTCGCATTTCCGAGGGCCCTCTGGAGTTTGAGTTGAGAGAAGGTAGACATGTAGGAACTGCTGGCAGTGAAATGATCCGTGCCGCCCCACGGTTTCGTATCGTAGGTCCAAATAGCTCTTGGTATCAATGTGATCTAGATCGTTCAAGCCCAGAAGCCCACAACCAGGAATCGCAACGACGCATAATCATGCAGGAACGAATGTATTGGGGGTCGTGGCTGAAGGATACAATCAAGTACAGCAAGTTTGCTTTAAGCGTAGTCGCACGAAGCAGAGTATTTTGGCTGCGCTACTCTACCACGCATGCATACGACTCAAGTTCATTCGCTCCAAGAGCGAGGTTGCTCGTTTCATCCAAATCAACATCCCGGATATTTCTCGCGGTGATTACTTCCTGTGCTCGCTATGTGCCGATGACAAAATCGATATCAACTTAAGTGCCGATCGAATAGATCCTCATACTGCAACGATTTTCGCTAAACTTGACCTACCCAAAAATCGCACTACCCCTTTGCTTCAAGAAATAGTCCATGAGGTTGTTAGTACAGCAATCTAAGCGCAAATTGGTACTTGCTCCGTACTACGCAGCAAAGTCGTGGGAGCAAGTTACGAGGTGCTACGTCGTACAGGAGCACGAATCAATCTCACCGACTTCGTCAAACGATGTGGTATTCGCAAAAGCGTAATCGTACGCTTTACCGATGAGTTGCTTGCTTACCATTCCTATTTTGAGTCCATCTATAAGAAACATGGACTAGCGTCTACTAGGAACAACTAGGACCCCTTCGGCGGCAGTTCTGTATCCCTAGGTACCACTTGTAGCTCTTCACGTACAAACCCACGCTTAGGTACCTTTTCTCCTCCTTGGTCGGAGTCCAAATAGTACAGAACGGGCTGTCCAGAAGATACTACGCTTCGCGAAATACCGTATTTCTCCAAACTCCATATAGGATCGGTTGCTCTGCGCCTTTCGCCACCTTCCAACTCTCCTGGCGCATACAGATATCGAACTAGAACATCGAATGGCAGGCGCTTTTCGTAGAATCCAACAGGCCGCGAATATGTAGGTACTTTCACCTCCACTTGCTTGGCCTCCATTCCTGCGATGGCCTTAGAAGGCTCCTTTCCTGTCAGTCTAGTCACCTCACTGTTCATGGCCTTGATGACTGCAGGTAATCGCCGAACCCACTCTCTAGATCTAGCATCTGATCCTTCCGAAGCAAGCACCAACTCCTGAGCATATTGATATCCAAACAATCTCTCAGCCAGTGTCCTGTTTGCTCGCTCAACGAATCCTTGCGCCCTGTGATTACCTACCTCGCCTCGTTTAACCTTCGTACCATTTCGCTCCAAGGTTCCAGACATACGTCCCATGAACTCCCTTCCCGGATCTACCTGTAACAGTTTTGGCCATGTCAATGGACCACGCTTGTAGATTTGTATAAAGGCTGCAGCCACTTCGCCACTATCTTTCGAGGTCAATGGTTCTGCTTCTTTGTAGCGTGAGGCTATATCGATCACAACGAGTGCATATTTGTATAGCTTCGAACGAACCCGGTCGTGTGGTAGGAAAAGGAGATCTGCCTGGTGCACCTCGTTTGGCTTTGAGACCGTCCAGTGGGGTCTTGGAATTTCCTGTGGACTAGGTAGGAACATTTGCCATAGAGCCTGCTTTTCCAACCACACCTTTGCAACATCCTCCGACACTCCTACAGCAGTTGCGAGCTTACCCACAGCAGCATAACCTTTCCAGTATCCCTCAGGACCATAGTAGGTATTCGCAAGTCGAGCCTCCATTATATCTACGCTATACGCCAAAACTTCAATAAGCGTTTTTAAAAAGCTACAGCCAGCGACTGGCGGCATAGCCAACGGCAAGCATGCCACCACCAACAAAAACCAACTCGCCTGTCTTCTGTGCACTTGATGGACGATAGTATTCGGAGAAAATAGGTTCATGCAGTGATGGTATGCGGTGTAGCCCCACGTGCACAGTATTGTATAGCACGAGAGCACTGTCCCCATTGTGGAGCTTCTCATAAGAATAACGCTGCAGACGGTCCTGTTCTCGGACCCAGTCAGCTAATTGGTCACGGTGCTTCTGGAAAGCTGCCCAGTCTGCCTGATACTTCTCGAGAGCCTCATCGTGTCTCTTTTTCTCCAGCGGGATCTATATCGGTTAATTTCTTGACAAGGTAGCTTCCCCCTGTGAAGGCCGCTGAGTTGAGTACGGCTCCAACAACCATAGTAACTGCGGTAGCAATCATAATACCGTAGCTACACACTCTTTGGGATTATCTTTTGGTCCTCGAGATATTGCTTGGCGGCAACACTACCAGCCAATACAGCTGTCCACTTCACGTAATTCAAGACTGAAGCCGAAGGATCACTAAGCATGGACTCCTTGGTCAACTTTTTTGCGATGAACCCAACGCCCGCAGCAAGTCCAGTCAATATAGCAGCGTCTGTTACCGTTTTCATCAACTTGTTCTCCACCATTATCGTAGAATATATGACCTATGGTTCTAGGCTTCAAATGGTGCAACATCTACTCCATTTTCGGCAACACGCTCGCTGGGGGCACGGTGCGTTGATCGGGAGCACGTGGTGTACTACAACAGTCCTCGATGCGTTTCGTGTTCTTCTTGTATTGATAGTACACCCCTATCAATGCCACGACTACGCCGATAGCTGCAAGTGCGGTGTTAGTAGACACGTTCTTGAACCAGCCGGATTCAGCCACCTTACTTTCGCACACCGACTCACGATTCAATGCCTCTTCACCTTCGCGCACCAACTCGCGATTCAATGCCTCTAGCACGGCGGTTGCTTTCTGCCAATGCTTTTCCAGCAGCGACACGCTTGGGATCTTTTTTCTCAGTCGTCAGGGAGTTTGCAGTGATCCGATCCATCTGTTCCACCATCTTGTTGCAGGGATTTACAGTGATCCGATCCATCTGATCCGCCATCTTGTTGCGATATATCAATAGGTAGTATATCTTCAATAGGTTGATTTCTAGAAATAACTACGTGACCAGCTACGTGTAACGCAGCACTAGCTAGAGCCACGAAGCATCCTGCTTTAAAGAGACAACAAGCCAGCCGCAGCACTGAGCTCGTAGCGAACTAGGCGGTCTTCTTGTAGGTCCTTAAGAAGGGCTTGTTGATCATCTAGAGTAATTAGGTGCGCAACTACACGAGTGGCTAGACGCATCGCACCATCGACAAGACACTCTGTTATTTGCTTAGCTAGAACGGCCTGGTACCTTCTATGTAACCGCTCTACATCTTCCTCAGTTAGTCTAGAAATGTCTCCTAATTTTCCCCTAGATATTCTTTTGTGGTACCTGTCACAGCCAAAATAGCAGGTTCTTCCCGATGATCCTTTTCAGAGGAATCGGTTACGATTGCCTCTGACTTGGGTGGACCTGTTACGTCCTCACCTAATAGGGCAGCTATTTCGTCATCCATGATATACTTCAGGTGCAGGCAGCTCTAATACGACTGCAAAGGGATGTCTTAAACAAAAGCATATGCGAGCAAACTTGTGGGCCTGGAGCTCCGAGACCAACGTCTTTTTCTCATCCACCTCAACGCCTCCACCGTAGTCCTCGAAGAGCCTTTTTCCATCCAGAGCTGACGCCGTATAAAAGGCCACTACCATAGCTACGTTTTCGCGGAAGGGTTTGCAGATACTCGTGAGTTGTTGGGTGAGCACCCAAACAGAAATACCAATGTGACGAGCAGAAAAGGCCAGTTCCACGAGCTTGTCAGTTCTTCTTTTTACATCCTTTGAGGCAGCACAATCGTCGAGGATGAGTAGGGTATTGGTCCCTTTCCAAAATGTGGCACAAACATGCAGTGCGGCATTGATAGAATCCTGCGGAGGTGACATAACAAAGAAACGAGGGTCTCCATGGGCAAATCCACGATAGGTTTTGTTGTGGGCATATGTGGGACAGATCAATACTATGTAGTCGAACTTGCCACGAAATGCGCCACGAAGCTGCTCCACGAGAAAAGCCGTTTTTCCACAGTTTGTAGGTCCTACTACGAGGGCATTGAATGGGATATGTTCTACCAAGGCATCCATGTTAATATGTTATGTTCTGTAGGGCTCCATTCAATACCGTGAGCTGAGCATCTGCCAGTACGAAGATGTGCATGTTTATAGTGCCAACGATTTTATCTACAATCCTATGAATACGGATGTCGATGTCTTTTCCACTACCCATTTGGCCCAAGCCATCACCATGGACAACTGGATCCTTTGCTGTGCGACAGTCAACCAGGATGGCAAAGTTGTTTTGGTAGAATTTCCCTGGGGTCACTTGCGGAGCTTGTCCCTGTTTGTCTTCCAGATGTGCAATTGGGACAAACCATCCCTTGACAGCCTCCCAGAAGTCTGGTGGTAGCATACCTCCTGGGAAGAGACTATTTGGAATCCCACTGACATCTATCTCGACCTTAGAAATACCTGGATTGGCAAATGCCTCGCTGTCCCGGGTACCTGCGGTGTGTGGTGCCACGAAGAGGAGAAGTAGTCCAGCAAAGGATCGCCGTTGGACGTTGACGTTCTGAGACACCAGAGTATCGGATACCTTGTTGATAGGTACGGTTTTGAAGTGAACAGCGTGGTTGAACAGGAAGACAGCGCCTATAGTATATGCGTCCTGTGCTTGCCTGGCGAGAGTTTCATTCTCAATGACCACATACTCCATGTCGAGCTTGTATGTGCCTATCTTGGTGGAGTCCGATCCCACCACTATGTCGACAGCAGGTGCTAGAGTCAACTCAAACGAAATAGTGTCACGTAGGGCGTGGGGATACAGAGCTCCATGTTGTGTCAGAATGTCAACTTCCAGTGGGATTCGATATTTCGATCCATATGCAGCCAGGAGCGCATTTTCTCCAGCATTTGAAGTGCCTGCGTCACCAGCCTTCGAGCATAGCTTGTTCACGTTCTCTACCTGAATACCTTGTTGAATCCGAGCTTTTCGCCCCTTGGTATGAAAATATAGATCGGAATATACCTGTAGTAGATCTGGCCAAGCAATGTCCTCTATTATCTCAGCTCCCATTTTACAAACTCGACGCGAGACCAGACAGCGTCCAACATTTTGCACCACTCGGTTGTTGACGTGTCCACCAGACAACACTGACAAGGTCAGCCAAGAGTGCAAGGCTACCTGGGACCAGGACAATGTTTTCTCCTAGTGTTGGGACAGAAACGTAGAGAGTCTCTCCTGGGTTGGCAGACGATGGTGTGAAAGTGCGTCTATATGTGATGCGTCGAGCTTTGAGCCCAAGAGGCTCTCTGGGTGCTTGTGCGGGAACTAACTTTGACGATATCATATTGAATGTGTATATAACAAAGCTTATATAAGCCTTCAATATGGATGTTGATGTGGACACCGACGCAACTGACAAGACTCAGTTAATTCCAGATGATGATGATGACGAATACATGAATAGCATACTCCAATCTGGTTCAGACGAAGAGGGTGGAGAGAAAATACCTATGCACCAAATGGGGACAACTGATGGAGAAAGTAGCCAACCAGAAGCGAACAAAGAGACTTCATTCACGACAAATCCAAATGAAGCTGCTCGAATTCTTGGTCTAAACAAGCTTAGGTTAACATATCCAGAACTTAATGAAAACTTGGTAAGATTATCCTCAGACAAAAAAGGAAAGATTCTTATCGAGGTTCGCAACATAAAGAAGGGTGGTTGGGGAAAACCAAAGCAGTTATTCAACCAGGATGATAGCATCCGCAAAGACGTAGTGAACTTAAAAGGATTCAAACTTGCCATGGGATTGGGTGACGAAGTTCTTACGCAAAACGATACAAAGATCGAAGACCTCGAAAAAGACAATGTGGTGGATAAAGCTATAATCAAAGATCCTTCCACATCTAAGGTGGAGAAGGATGCAGCTCAGGAGCGAATGAACAGTAGGAAAGCAGAAACTCAAACACTCGAGCAAGAAAATGAGACCATCAAAGAGCATATGTCGCTGAGGGATAGGGAAAAAGCTATTTTCAAGAAGTATGGGGTAACAATTACTTCCGTCTTACTAGCAGCTGGGGCTGTGATTGGAATCATAGTTTCCATGCTGACGAAGAGCCTGGCTAGTGTAGCAAGTGGTGTCGGTAAGGGTTTGAAGGCAATAGGAAAAAAGCTGGAGCAGATTCTACCTGGGATGGTTGGGGCAATTGCTAGCTTCTTGTTTCGCACTGCAGGCGAGGTCGTAGGATTCTTGGCAAAGAACGCCTGGCTGTTGATTGTAGCTGTAGTTGTGTTCGTAGTAGAGCAATATAAGTCGGGACGACGAAAGCGTTAGCGAAATAACAACCAAGCGGCTCCGGCTGCAGCAATCGATACCACTGCCAGATTGGTCTCATGCGCTGTGACTTGTGGCGCAGTTACTTTGCTGTTGGTAGGTTGCTGTACCTGAGACACGTGCATTGCAGTATGCTTCGCAACATTTGGTAAGTTTTTCTTTGGGTGAGGTCCTAGCATAGGTGGGGGAGGTGTTTTTTTTACTCTCTATATTTACATCGTCGTTTGCACCCATCAGCTTCATATCTTCACGGGCATTCTTGAGGTTGTTATTGTAGCCTACCACAGCAACCCCAAAGTCCAAGCCCGTGTTGGCTGGCTGGAGCCACACACCAGGAGCAATCGCGTAGTTCAACCGCACGTGGGCATCCCCAGTGGCATCCTGGTATCTTTTGATGCTAGCCGAAATATTGGTGTTCACAATGGCGGCCTCCAGCAGGATGCGAAAGATTCGTCTGCCCTCATTTGCTTGACCAGTGGAACCGAGGATTGTACCACGGATTTCGGCCTGGGCTCCAAGCACACAGTAGACATAGGCTTCCACAGTTTGGTTCAACCGACCACGACCAGCTACTGTCAAACCTTGGTGGATGTTAGCCTTGGATGGCACAAACATTTTCCCCTGTTCAGCTGCTTCTTGATTTTTTTTTTTTAAATTTACTTACTTCGGCCATAATAGAAGATACAAAATAGAATAAAGTAAAATATACAACAAACAAAACATAGAGGCCAGGAGAACCAACACAGCGTTAGCCAATTACGTTGGTTTCCTATGAAAAATAAAATTACAATAAATGATCTAATTACAATACCTATTTCAACCTAAAAGCAGCATTTGAGAGGTGCGGTTAACTGTCTTGCCTGGTGACATTTCAGACATACAGACTTCCAAGACCTAGGGTTCTCGATGTCAAATACAGAAGTGATGGCAGACACGTAATATTTAAATAGTAATGATCTAAACTTAGGTAAAGAGATATCTGATTTACGCAGTTCGTGTGGAAGTGTATTCCAAGTTCGGGAAGCTCTTATAAAATAACTATTTTGGTAACACAGGGTCTTGACATTAGGAATCTGATAAGTAATAAGATTAAGTGAGTTATCCATCGAACGTAGAGAGATGCTTAAATTCACCCTGTTTACAAGCTTTGGCGACCTCCCGGCATCTAGTTCCGCATCGGGGTCTCTCCTACGGAATGCTGCGAGCTCTACATCGTCGTTCCAAGTAGGGTCTGTTTCCCAGCGATTGTCTGAACGTGGACGTTGTTCCAAGTCCTCCCATACGCCCCTTTCGAAACCGAAAGTCTGTCTTGGTGGGGATCCCGAATTCTCTACATATTTTGTCGTACGCGGATTTGATATGCGGGTTGTTGTACGGCGTCCAAGTAGGAGTACCAGGGAGTGAGGCATGCATCTCCTGCAGTATACTCCTCTTAGTATAGTAGATGTGAAATTAGAGGTAAATCTCAGGAACACCCAACGGTAAAACTTCATAAAAACAAACATTCTGATGTTTTTATAACAAATCAGATGTATTTAAACATATTTAAGGGAATTGTTTTTCAGCTGGCAGACGAACAGCTGTTCTGCAGCGCCAGCCAGCCTAAAGTTCATGAAGAATTTCTAAATTTCCCAGCTGAAATATTTAAGTGCAGAATTTGCCAGCAGCAAAAATATTTTTTTGAATATATTCCCAGCTGAAATATTTAAGTGCAGAATTTGCCAGCAGCAAAACATTTTTTTACATATATTCCCAGCTGAAAAATACAAGTGAAGAATATGCCAGCTAATAAAAATGCACGATATCTATTCCAATACTGGTATGATCAATTAAAAGTCAATTAAGCTATACTAACGGCCGTGAGCCACGAGTAGCAGCTGACGTTTCAAGCGTTTAAGCACAAGCAACATACGCAGACTCAGTGACTGATCATTAGCGGCGCTTGTTGTACTCACT
Source organism: Actinernus sp. WN-2022 (assembly GCA_030867875.1). Lineage (NCBI taxonomy): Eukaryota > Metazoa > Cnidaria > Anthozoa > Actiniaria > Actinernidae > Actinernus > Actinernus sp. WN-2022. The sequence continues at coordinate 2,431,118 of JAOWCC010001210.1, forward strand.
GATGTGATCACTGAGTCTCCGTATGTTACTTGTGCTGATGTCGCTAGTGTGAACCAGCCGGTCGTAACACTCGAAATATCAGCTGCTACTATACTTTTAGCTGATTGTATCAGTATTTATCTCCCATCAACGCAGATCAGTTTCATTTTAGCAGTTCAAATATCCAAAGAATCTTTCGAGAACCAGATATTGTCTGATAATCATGATTTTTTCTTTCTGAAAACAAAAATAGTGGGGTCCACATTTGATGACCAGGGCGGTACATACCCCTCCCCTGGGGACTTGTAGAGACCGAAAACTGTTTTTAAATGATTTCTATATCTCAACACCTTTCAACATTTTAAACCTGTTTCAAGATCGGCTCCAACACTAAATATTGTTCCGATGTTGAAACGGTTTGTACAGGGCTTAACTGAAATATAGAACGCTATATTTTTATTTTAAGAATAAAAACCTGAGCTAACCTGCAGAATTCGGTATTTTTAAAAACCTGTGAAACAACAGGTACGTGCAGAATTTGCCAGCTGAGAAATATCGCTCTGTTATATTATTATTATGTAATTATATCGGACTGCAGAATTTACCAGCTGACAAATATCGCTCCGTTATATTATTATTTAGTATCAGACTGCAGAATTTGCCAGCCAAGAAATTCCAAAGTGCAGAATTTGCCAGCCGAGTGGCCCAGAAGAAAAGTTATTTTGCAGAACAGTTCGTTGGGTGTTCCTGAAATCTCTAAGCATTCCAACCGAAATACCACAACCCTCTGTGGCAACCCTCAGCTGCTGGGGCCAGAAATCACTATTGGGACCTGCAACCCACTTGTGCACATCAACAGCCTTTCCACCATTAGGTTTACGACCGCCATAAACCACAACAGAGCTTCGAAACACGTCTGGCACTTTTGCAACAAAGAACCCATGGTCGTCGACGTAAATGTCTAGATTGGTTAGCTGAAAAGGCTTTCCCCACAGGTTGTCGGCTAGTGGAAAGCGAATTTTCCTATCTTTGTCCGCTAGCAGTAGAGTGTGTGGAAAGCCTCCACGCATTCCCTGCAATGCAGCGTCTATACGTTTTTGAATGGCAGCTGGTTTCCTGTAATGGGGTTCATCGCCATAAACTAAATAACTGCTATCTCCATCTCGAAATATGATGTTTGTCGAATATTTGCCCTGGCCATCTATGTCCGTGGATGCATAGAACTGGTGAGGGTCTGCATGTGGGTAATGCTTCTTGAACTTCGCCCACAAAGCAGCATTCAGTGCTGTGATCCTTTTATTTTCCTCGGCAAGGAGAGCGGTCTTCTCAGTTTTTGAAAGCCTTGGGCCGCCCCTGGCAATCTCCGCCATGTCCTCGGCAGATAGACCATCATCTTTGTCTGGCACAACGAGAGGCATTGTAGCTGTTGCACTATTGAAGCTATCGCAAGTATATACGTATACAGTTGATACCTTAATATCAAGTTTAATATGGTAATCTTAAATGTCACCTGTACCTCGGCTGACCAGACGGTCTACTTCGATAAACCTCTTTGTATCCATAATATTTCACTAGTAGAGGCTACACTTGAGAACAGTTCGTGGAACCTGAAAGAGGATGCGACTTTCTGGTGGTCTATACCTCCGAAAGTATGGGGTTCCCATTTACTATTGCTAAAGGGCACCACGATATGGCAAGCCTTCAACAAGCCTTAAAATCCGCAATCACTGCTGGTATCATAAAATTCGTGAAACCCCCATCTAGTAGGTCTTGGAACCTAGAAATCAAGAAACCGATTCTACTTAGCGGAAATATCTGCACACTGTTGGATATTAATAAAGCTGGGAGGGATGCAGCTACTGAAGTAACCGTAAAAGTTGACAATTATGAAGTGTCGATCCAAGGTGAAATCCACACGATGTATGTCCACTGCGATGTGGTGGATTCCAGCTTCTCACTTCTCGAGGGAAAACCATCGAAAGTCCTAGCTAGCTTAGAGATCCGAGGTGAGAGGTTTGCAAAAACAACCTTTTCCATGTTGAATACTATACCCATTCGAGCCTTAGGGACAATGAGAAGCAGCCTTCACCTGACAGTTCGCGATGAGAAAGGTAATATCATAGACTTCCATGGTCGACCCATACGCTTCGTATTGAAGATTGAGTAAGCTATAGCTATATACATAGCAAAGCTATAGGTATAATGGCAAGTGATTATTCGGTTCAAACCATTCCGACAGCACCACCTATTTATCCTACGCTCTCTGGAGAGAATTTTCGCCTGCAAAAGGTGTGTGAAACGCTTGCGAGCATTGAAGCTCAAGAAAAACACTACGAGGGTGTACGTAAAAAGTATGCCCGTGCGCAGGGAATCGTTCACGGTATCGCTGTGACCACAGGTAGCCAGAGTGTACTTTTATCGGGAGGAGGCTTAGCAGTCGCTCTCTCCGGCTTTGGTGTCATAGTTGGTCTACCACTCGGTGTTATTGGCGGGATCTGTGGGGTAATTTCAGCTTCTACAGCTGTTGGGGGTAAAAAGCTTGGAATCAAAGTTTCTGAGCATGAGAAAACCACTATGTTGGCTAGAGCGAAAGCGAATACGCTTCGCGATCTCGTATCAAAAGCCTTGTGTGATGAGCAAGTATCTGACTCTGAGTTCACTCTAATCCTTGCCGAAGCAGAAAAATATGAGGCTATGAGGGTTGAAATTCGACACAAAGCTTTCATCCGTTCAGGCCGAACAGGTGAAAAAAGCGTGGAACAAATTCGGAGAGGTTCGGGAAGAGATGCGAGCAAAGTTAGGCAGTCTAGTGGGACACAAATAGATATTTGCTACGAGAGAAGCGAGAAAGGGACTTATCTTAATTTCACAAAGACAAAACAATGCATCTAACGGTACTTCATAAAGTAACGACGGGATAGTCCTCTCGGATGGAAAAGTGTAGCGCATAGGCCACATCCTCTATGGTGAACTGAAGGGGTTTCTCTAATCGGACTCCGGGATAGTTATTTTTAATTCATCTAACACCTTTGCAAAGCACTTCTTAGTACGGCGTTTTAAATCCCAGAGGCGATGGCGCTGTGTTTGTCCGCACTTCGAGCAAAGGCCGTAACTCGTAAGGTAGCCACGACCACACTTCGAACATGGGGTGGGTGACGTGCTACCACCTCGTATCTGGAAATTATGCTGAGCACAGTTATAACCCTGTCTTCGAACGACCTAGACTCCTTACACATCCCGTATCCTTTCCAAACATCAACCAACTACAATAGCCTTTCTCCATCGTCGCATATACCCCGGGCATATACCATATATATTCTATTCTCTAATTAGAACGCAGAATCGATATTCTGGGGTAGAAACCTTGGCTAGTAGTATTGCTGGTTTTCACTCAATCCCCAGAGATTCAAATAACAAAGAGCATGGTGGCCATGTTGGTGCCCCAACAAAAGAAGCTAACGAGGAATCTATTGTTTAAGGCCACCAACATGGCGGCTATGACGTCAAGTGAAAACCAGCAATAGCCGGGATTACAAATTATACCGCCTTCCACAAATCCACAGGAGAACCGTTTGGATGGACCCCGACCTCAATATCTTATTTGGACTATGTTGAATTTTGACCACAATATGTGACCTAATCACAACATCTATGGTATTCCAAAGATAATAAGTTGGGATTGGGTCACATATTGTGGTCAAAATTCAACATAGTCCAAACAATATATCGAGGTAGGGGGCCATCCAAACGGTTCTCCTGTGGATTTGTGGGAGGTGGTATAATTTTAATCCCGGCTATACTACTGAAAGAAAACACTGTTTCCTCTGTGAATGTGGCTTGTATCCGAGCAGAGTTTCTCTATTTGATTCTTTTCTCACCAGAGTAACAGACGATATGATCAGATGTTTTCCCTATGCTGTGGGAAGGCTAGGATTAAAGCCTTGTCTGCTTTAACGAATTAGAACTGAAGAACAGCTGCTTGACACAATGTGTTTACGCATTTAATGAAAATGATCAAACTGAAACAATCACAAATGAACTGGGTTGTCGCACAGTCGTGACTGTCGATCTTCACACGCTGTGACATCCTCTGTACATACATTGTATATGACAACAAACAAATGGGGAAATATAATCTATTTGTTTTATACAACAATTGCAAGCATTTTTAATGAGAGAAACACTGAAAAAAAAAACTGAATGCGTGCTGTCGACGATTTAAGAAGTCAAATACATTATCAATAATTAAGCAACTAAAGGTCTTGAGATAACCTCGGAAATGGTTGTCTCCCCTACGCGTACATGAAGTGTCGATGGCAGATTCAGGCAAATTATTTACTTGTGCACTAATATCACACGGCTCTAGCTAGGAGTCAGATTATTAAACTACAATTTCATATACTCTACTGCTTGCAGCACTTCACTTTTGTTAGAAACCTCTAGTTGATATAATATAGTCATGCTCTTTCCTTTTCATTTTTTATTCTATACTTATACAAGTATGTCACAGTCAGATCTGTGCTATAATTGATTAACTAACTCAATTTATAATAAATATTATAATCACCTTTTTCTCCCCCACCTCGATTAGTCTAACTATTTGTGGAAGGAAGTTTCTTTGTAATTTATGTTAGCTTCTTGTAATTGAAATGAATTCTTGTCTGTCTTGTCTCTGACTTTTGTTATCATGTGAAATTCAAACACTTGAATGTTTGTAAATGCTTCTAAAATGCTATTGACAGGCATAACTGAGCAACTAGCTTCCTGCTGTTTACTTAGTTTTGGCTTATTTTAATTTTCAGCAGCAGCAATTTAGTATTCTAACAGGAGAAAATTTCAAATTTTGAATCCAAAAAGGAGAGAAGCATTCCCTGTTAAAGTGTGGGTCATTGTTTAAATCTGGTATACATGTAAGATGTTTTCTGTGAGGAAAGGTGGAAAAGAACAATCAGGTCTGTTGTGATTTATGTTGAATGTGTCCAGTGAAAATAAAATAAAATGATTGAGGTACATTTGTTATGCCGACATTTTCCTCATTGCTGGTTATTACATGTTTTTTTCCACAAGATACATGTATACCATATATATTGTTTGGTATACATTTAATTGAGTTGAATACCAAGATAATAGAATTTCGAGTAAAAAATTGTCAGTATAAATTTCCATTGACATAAGAAAAACATGAAATAACTGCCTCACTGGTTATCTCAGTTGGTAGAGCACAGTCTAGAGTGTGGGAGGTTGGGAGTTCGAATCCCAGCCGCGTCCTTGGGCAGGGATATTTATAATCTGTTGGCCTTGTCTCCTCCTCCTAATCAGTATTTGAAGGGGATGTGAAAGAACCTGTTGTACTACTTGAAAAAGACCAGGGGATTGTCACCTGGTACAGCACCCTGGCCATTATACTACACACTCGACATAAGTAAACTGCGTGGCAGCCATTAGCACCATAAGCAGTCCAAAAAAATTCACTCACGAGATATATATCAGTAATATGTAAAGGGCCATGAGACTGTGGTGATATGGTGCTATATAAATATGGCCATTATTATTATTATTATTATTAAATGAGAAATGGGTGAATATATTTTGTCTTTGGCAGATTTGAGGCCATTTTTAACAACTTTCTTTTAAGCTGGATGATCGTGAGTGAGGCCATATCTCAAGGCTAATTACATAGTCAAATTGCTAGATTATGATTGGCTGAAAAAGAAAGTGCGAAATTCCTGCAATTTGATTAATTCATCTAGCCATGAAATACAGCTATGAAATATAAGTACCTGTATTCTGATTGCACCATTATATTGTAGCTCTATTGTAAGTTTTTGTATTGCATGTTCTAAAGGTTAGGGTGTTTTGTATTGTTGGGTAAGCCAATGCTGTGGCTCGTTTTGAGCAGTACATGCCACCTCTGAAATACTGCTTTGCATTTCATTTCACAGAACTGTTGATCTCTGATTGGCTGAAATATATACCCAGTAACATTTGTAGGAAATTATTTTGTTATTTGACAATACTGCTTGCCTAAAAGAAAGATGTAGATGTCACATCCGAGACTGGTATGCACTTCTAGGCAATGCTATGCAGCACTTTCTAAATGTTTTGAAAAGGTGACTGTAAATTCCAACAAGCTCCATGGTTACAGTCTTTTTAAATCAATATTCTACCCAAGATCTTTTGTCTAAGTTTTCAAAATTCCAACTCATCGAAATTTCCTCAACATAGCTCCACTGCTAGTACCATAGTGACTGCCCCTCCCCCCTCTCCGACCAAGGGGCATAGCCCGTTGTTTGGGAGGGGCAGGCCTATTTACGGTATTCTGGCACTTAGGGATATGCCGTTCAGCCACAGTAGGGTTGAATCGCCTCTGACAGTACCTACATAGGATGTAGTCTGGGTTTTCACTCGGTGGAGGGGGAGGAAGATCTGATAACTTGCCACCTTTAGCAATGTGTTGCTGGACTTTCTTTGCATCACGGATGGCTCTGATAAAGTCCTCTGCAAAAAGAAATTGAAAAATATCCTTAACAATTAACAACCCCACAGGTTTTCCAATAATTATTATTATTTAGCCAGGACCCAAATAATTTTCCTGCCTAGTCTGCAACTAGTTCAGCTTATTTTAATGAGGAAATGACATATGATTGGAAAATACAATGTACTTGAAAATAGCATTCCAGGGATTTTGTTCTTTGGAGTCATACCCCCAAATCCTCCTAGAAGCACTCTTCAATAGTGTCCTCCTATATAAAATTTCATTGGGAAGCTGGGGTGGCACAGTATTTAAGTGCTTCACCTCACATAATTATGTGACCCAGGTTCAATTCCCGGACCCAGCACCATATGTGAGTTGAGTTTGTTGGTATCTCGCCCTTGCTCCAAGGGTTTTTCTCCAGGTTCTCCGGTTTTCCTCCTTCCACAAAAACCAACACTCCAAATTCCAATTCGATTTAGCCAGGTCCTGGCTTTGATCAGCCCCTATGGTTGTTTTTCAGATCCCGTTAGAAATCCAGTGTTCAGTGTGTTTAATGAAAAACCTGGCTACCCTGCCTCCCCTAAAATGCTTTTCTCCACAATGTTGTTTTTGATAGAAACATTTTGGAGATCAGCCAAAGCCACTTTCATACAGGTACCTTACCATGCTTTGATTTCCAGTTGTTTTTAGGTTTAGCAGGTTCATGCTTCTTCATCCCAGGCCGATGATATCTTGCAGACTCTGTTCCCTGTGTTCTTGATTTTGTTGAGTCAAACACCTTGCGCTTCTTTTGACTTGTTTTGTTGCATACTGTCTCATGTTTAGCAATGCGGTCCATGGCAAAGCTACGACCACAGTTTGGGCAAGGCACTAAGCCCTGGGGCTGGTCTGAATACTCGGTGGGTCCCTCGGAGTAATTAGCCATTGCAGCAGTTCCACGATATTGGCCATACTGGTTCTGAGCCCCATAGCTACCAGTCTGTTGAGCTGGGGAAGGAGACTTAGTGTTTGACAAAGGTGACAGCTTTGTAGGCCTCCTATTGGCTGTGGCAGCTGCGGCACCAGGTCTATTTCCATGTCCCTTTAATTTTGCAGATAATTTATTACTAGAAAGATTTCTCACAGGCTTGCTGGAGGACAGTTTTCTTGCATTATCGGGGCTGCTTCGGGAGGGTTCATCATAGGGATCTCCATAAGTAAATGTTTTTTCCTTTGGGAAGCCAATTGGAATTTTTCTTGGCTCACCACCATTCATACCTCCAACAGATATTCCTGAGCTTCTTGGGGAGAGCCTAGACCCTGATTGCATACGACAAAAATATTATTTAAAACATAAATACTTAAATTACAAATTAATACTCCACTGGGTTCTCGGGAGAAGGTACAGTACCGCCTGGAATTATTGAAGCATTTACCGCGGTTTTACCGCGTCCAATGACCGCGGTAATACCGCGGTTTGACCTCAGAATGACCGCAGTATTACCGCGGTAATACCTCGGTAAAACCGCGGTAAACTGCGGTAATTAGTTGGCCGCGGTCACGGCCGCGGTTACGGCCGCGGTCACGGCCGCGGTCACGGCCGCTGAGATTTGTATCACGGCCGAAATCATTGACTTTAGTGTGAAGATGTAGCGATGACTAGGCGTTCTTTTCATTCTTTATTCAACACCGCTGTTAACTTTAGAATCTTTTATTTTCGTTTCATTCAGAACTCAAACGGCGGGTAAAGAAGCACTCATCGGTGAAACTAAGACTTTAGATTTAGAATCTTTTATTTTCGCTTCATTCAGAACTCAAACGGCGGGTAAAGAATAACTCGTCGGTGAAACTAAGACTTCAGAATCTATTTTCGCTTCATTCAGAACTCCAACGGCGGGTAAAGAAGCACTCATCGGTGAAACTAAGACTTTAGAATCTTCTATTTTCGCTTCATTCAGAACTCAAACGGCGGGTAAAGAAGTACTCATCGGTGAAACTAAGACTTTAGAATCTTTTATTTTCGCTTCATTCAGAACTCAAACGGCGGGTAAAGAAGTACTATTCGGAGAAACTAAGACTTTAGAATCTTTTATTTTCGCTTCATTCAGAACTCAAACGGCGGGTAAAGAAGCACTCATCGGTGAAACTAATTAAGACTTTAGAATCTTTAAGATTCTAACCCGCCGTTAGAGTTCTGAATGAACGGCGAAAATAAAAGATTCTAAAAGATTCTCCGCTGAGCGCAAAACATAACACCAAATAAACTTTTGCTTCAGTGTAGTTTCACATTTACGGCAGATCCTTGTCTTGTTACTAGTATTAAAAGGTTTCGGCAGAAATCATTGTAAATGTTTGTGTATTAAAATCTCAACTCTTCTGAATTTCCACGTGCAATCAGTCAGGCGTGAACGTGTCAGGCTGAAATTTTACAGAACATCAACAGAGTTATGAAGCAACGTTTGTCATATTGAAAGACGTGCAAAAACTTCTATACTCTTACCAGAAAACTTCTACTGGGAAAGTGCAATTCTTTTTGAATTAAAAGAGCTTTAATGCATCGGATCAGATCAGTCAGTTCGCGTAAATGGAAATTAATTGCGCCCCCGCGGTATTTGTGTCAGAAATGAGACACGCGTCTGGCTGACAGTTCACGATTGACGGGGACTTTATTAAGAATCTTGACTTTTTGACGCCTCTGGCACGCAGGTTATTTACCAAAACCATCTTACTGTACGTTTGTAAAACTGTTTGTCATGAATTCGAATTTGTCACGCGTTAATCCTAGTGAAAGAAAGGTTAAAATACAAAACTGGGCAATGAACACGTACGCGAAATTTCGGATCACGATATTTCGATAACCTGGTCCGAATTTTCGTTTGACAATCTGAACGAAATATCGTCGAAATGTTGCTCGCAGGTTGGCGATATTTCGCCTTGGCATTCGAATTTTCGCGTATCTGATCAATTCTTCGTCGAAATTTCGAACGAAAAGTTGCCCGTCGAAATTTCGGCGACATTCGTAGGAACAAAGAGCGAAATTCGTCGAAACACGTTTGCATGACTTTTGCACAATACTACAGTATTGTGTCATGACCGCGGATTTTGACCGCGGCTTTCATTGCGGTGAATAATTTGACCGCGATAAAGCCTCGGCTTTACCGCGGTAAAACCTCGTCCATGGTGCGGTAATACCGCGTCCAATGACCGCGGTATTACCGCGGTTTGACCGCGACCCGATGCTTCAATAATTCCAGGCGGTACTGTAGCACCCAGCAATTACTGTCTACCAGTTTTTTTATCAGTTAGCAGGACATCCAAACCTACATGTATATTTTGTTCAGACATGGTTGGACATGTTTCCCAAGATGGACGGCTCACTTCTTACAAGATTGAATATACAGTTGTCTTCAGTCATTTTAGTGCATGGATCTCATATCAGAGCACACCTTAAAATTAGTCTGACATTTGCAAAATTTGGTCAGACAATGGCTGCAGGCACACTGGATAAAGTTTACTATAATTAAGCAGATTTAATTAATAATAATATTTAATATATATTGCGCACATTACATGCCAATATGTTCATGTGTGCATTACATCCTAAAAGCAATAGTAAAAATAACCTAAATCTAAACTAGTATTTACATGAATTATTAATCTCAGCCTATGTATAAATAAAATTATGTAATTATAGATAATGGCACCCTCGCTGTGACCTGCATTTTACAGTTTACCGTAGCAAACTTAACTGTGGTTAATTGCTCCAAGAACAGTGGCAAGAAGAAAGAAACGTTACCTATAGTTACATGTAGCTGACCTATCGCTAAGTTAATCTAAATACTTAATTAGTTGACAGCTTGTCATCTCTTTTGATGTTTGAGGTAATTAAACCCCAGTTTGTGGTTTCCAAACTGTCAACATTCACATTGGAATGCATCATATGTCATTTCAGTTGAGAAAATTAGGTGCCTCTTCGAGGTGCATCTGATTTTCTCAAAGCTACTTATTATTTTAACTATCATAGTAAAAATTGTTAACCATATAGTTTGGCTGGTTTACTATATTAGTTAACATCCCAGTGTGACCTCAGCCAGTCTGATGTGCAACTGTTATTAATTCCAGTCCTGGTCTACTCTGTGTTTGGTGCTGAATCTGTGTTTGATGCTAATCATGCAGGCTTCAAACTACCACAGCACAATAAAATACAATATTGCCTGCCATTTTATTTTTGCTTTGGCTGCAGTTCAAATTCTATTCACCTGCCATTTCTGAAATTTAGTCATTATTGTAATATTGTTGTTTTGAGCCCTGTTTTTTATTTTCTATTTGTTAATTTTATTAATAAAACATCCATCTCCTGCAAATTGTTTTGGATTAAATAAGTTATGGTATGAAGTTTTCATTCTCTATTCATGAGCATTTTCAACAATTCCTGGTAGACTGAATTTTTTCACATGCTTGCAGATATTGTGTAATTATGCACCTATCATTGTTAAAGCCCGGGGGAGGGGGGCAAGGGGTGGGGATTTGACATTTTCTCCCCCAAAAAAATGTCAAATTCCCCACCCTTGGAACAACACGTTTGGTCAACAATATGAAATATCTGGCCTATTTTCCTTAATATGTTTCCTATAAATAACCCCACCCAGGGGCAGGCAGCATATGTCAAAATCCCCACCCTCAGGATAGCCCTGCCTGTCAAATATCTATCCCTTGCCCCCCACCCCCCCCCCCCCCCCACCCTCAGGCTTAACATTGATAGGTGCATTATTCTGAATTTACTCTAACATCTGAAATCAAATTCACTTGAACCAATAAGTTCTTAGAACTGCATTTTAATTAAGTGTTAATAAAATAATTGACATGTATGGACAAATTTTAATTTCATTGTACATGTATGTTCTTTTTAAAGGTTTCATGAAAGGAAAAAATAATTACATTCAATTTGCTTTTAAGTGGAATATACATCTATTCATGATTTAACTCATCAGACAGCAAGTTATTAAAATATCTCTACTGTACTACATGAACAGGTTGGGGAGCAACTGCACAATACCCTGCAAATCGGCTTATTAATGATTCATTTTCTAACTTCTCCATAGAAACCCTAAAATAAATAAAAACCTAACCATTTTCCATCCAAAATCAATATTAGAACGAGTCTGAATACACATGAAAGAATTTCGTTAATTGAGAATTTAGCACAGATTTTAAGTGATATTTTGTAGGGAAGGAGCAGCTGTGAGGTACTCTGCAGTTTATATAGCCAACAAAATTAATCTTTGTTTATTTTCATGAGCAGCCATTTAAAATTTGAAAGGAAAAAATATTTGGAAGCTGGCTAAATAAATTAAATATATGTAAAAAGTCATACTGTCTTGTTTTAGGAGGATTATGATAGTCTAGTCTCAAGTGTATATTAATTAAGGCAAGTGAATGATTTCTTACATTTACCTGATTTCACAGGCATACTCCTGGACGGTGGTCGGCAAGACTTTAGGTGAACTTCTAGCCTCTCTGGTAGAAATGTCCTCCCACAATTGTGACAAGGAAGGAGTTGGCTCTTTGACGACTCAAATGCCATTTGATTAATTCTCTCAAGATCCATTGTTCCATCATATCCAAGGCTTGGTAAAATCTGAGGCTTGATTGGAAGTGGCCTTCTTAAATGCTTTGGGAGTCTAATATTTTCCAGTTCCCATTTCTTTAAGCATTGTGGCTCATGTATGCTTATAGACTTTGTACCAAATTCTCGTCCACAAATGTAACACACTACAGTGCGTGGCTTCACAGGTGGCTTTGGGCTGCCACTGCCATAACCATCCCTACCACCCCTTGGAGATCCTCGCCCTCCCGACTTAACTCTTGTTGGATCAAAGTTCTTGGAGGGTTTGTGTGGGTTGTTTGGTTTGCAGCTTCTGTGGTGCACTGAAAGCCTGTCTGGGTTAAAAGTTCTTCCACAGAATTCACAAGAAACAAGCTGCTTTTGTGAGGACTGGAATGCAATATCATTCATAGTCTCAAGCTGATCTTGACGCTTCCGAGGGTTGTTAGATAGGCCACCCATACCCCATCCCTGAGGTCTTTGGGGTGGTCTTCGACGTAGATGTCTTGGGAGTTGGCTGTTTTCTAACTGCCATTTTTCTAAACATTTGGGTTCATGCAAAGCAATACTGCTTGTGCCATAGAGTCGGCCACAAATATAGCAAACTACATGTGGTACTCGTTTAGGCATCGTACACTTGTGAATCGAGTCGTTCACAAAAAATTAAATTGGAAGAGTAAAAAGTTGACACCCCAAGATTGCTGCGCGGTTTCCGTAATGATTGAAATCCAATACATTATATATTAGTTGTGGGACATAAGGTTTATCGTAGCATTGTTACTGTGTGCAGTTCTTGTAATCTGTAAAGAGTTAAACCCTTTGGCTTGGGTCTGCTACTTGAGCTGATCGAGTTCCAGAGGTCAACAGATCTAGAGTGTCTCCCGCGCGCCAAATGACTGCGCGAACTCCAACGTAACCCGGACCAACCCAGTCGCTTTGTAAGCTCCACGTATTAAATTCAAACTATCGTAGTAATACTACTCCATTCCAATACTGTTAGCTTCTTCTCTTTCACATCAGCATATTCCGTGTGCCTTGTTCAACCATATACTTCCGTATATATACAAATATGTGAAGCCCTGGCAAGGCGAGCGAGTCCCAAGCAACTGAAATCTTGGTGGATTTTGACAGGGTTCTCTTGTTGACAGCTCGCGAGTTCACAAGCACATTTTTCCTTCGTTCTTCTTTTACTCCAAAGCTGGTTCCCCAAAGCTTTCTGACAACCAACAACTGGGTTATTTTGCAGAAAGCACGGTCCGTTTTAAAAGTAAACACATGCTTGACAACCCAGTCGAGTCCCAACCTCGTTTCCATGCTAGCTGAACTATTTCAATCGATAATCAATCATTTCTCGGATCAAATAATATGCGTCGATATTTGTTCGTAGCCTAATCGTACATCGTAAAGTTACACGCATGCTCAGTGTGTTGGACCGGATTGTCTGCAAGACTGCAGTCAACTCTTTTTAGGGGAAAAGTATGTGGCTTTCAAGGCTGAAGAAATCATCTATTTTAAACCCGTCAAAGGTAAAACATGGTGAATACAAAGCTTAACATATAACGTAGCGTTGTATAAAATTTTAGATTTATTTTTGTAGGTTTCAGGCTTAGCGAGTACTGCTCTTCGAGCTACATGCAGCCGCGATTTCCACTTCAAGATCGAAGGAAGGCGAGGACCAGATAAGACAGCGAAGAATGAGGTTAGTAGTTAATGAAATAGATTGTCAGAGGCTTCTGATTTCCTAAGACAACACTTTTATTTAAAACTGGACGTTCAAATAAATACAATGGACGTTGGTATTTTTATGTAGTCCTTTATATGATTCACACGAATGTTGTATTTCACACGGAAATCCACATTTATAGTAAAAGTCGAATGGTGTAATAGTGTCATCACCAGTGACTAATGAGTAGTCACAAATCTCAGTTTTACTGGTGAAGAATGAGTTTCTCAAGATCGTGACAATATTCAATAATGTACATGTACAAGCTTACCATCCTCAAGATTGGTTTTGGGCTTCCTGTGGTTACAATTTCAAACGTATTTTGCCGGGTTTAGCTGAAATTTGCAGGATGAATAAGTTATAGCGTTAATTCTAAGGCTTAGTTGCAGAATACCCCCTCCACTTAAAAGATCGCTTGAAAACTGCACTAAATTCTCCACTTTAGTTCAGGTGTATTTAGACTCGTTCTATGAATGATTTTGGGTCGAAATGGTTAGGTTTTTATTATTATTTCAGGGTTAGGTTTTTATTATTATTTCAGGGTTAGGTTTTTAGAAGGTTTGTATGAAAAAGTTGAGAAATGAATTATTAATGAACCAAAGGAGGGGGTATTCTGCAATTACTCCATATGTGCTATGTGTTCTGTGCTTGGGGGTAGTCTGGAGTCAGAGGTTCATGTTACCTGTGCCACAGGTCCTCCTTCCAAGCACCTGGTTCAGTTGGGTGGTGAATGTGGCCCAGTTGCCATAGTTACCTCCTCTGAAGTGCTTGGACATGTGCATTGACAGCACCTCACCCTCGGGCACTTTACCCCAAGCCTTTTGCTTTCTTGGCATATGCCACTTGGCACCCCTAGGTTGTGCCAACAGCTTTTTGCTGTCGCATGTTTGGCTTCTCGAGGTGCTAAAGATGGCGCTCAGTCAGAACTGAATGGTGTTCTATGGCAGGTTGCTCCTCAAGAAAGAGTTATATCGCGGATCTAATATTAGCATAAAGTCAAGCAGTATACCCTCCCTGCGGCCTGCTGCAGCTGCAGTAAGTTGAATGGCACAGACTTTTATTTTCTTGTTGAAAATATTTTATGAGTTCGACTCGTTTTTGGGGGATCAACCTTTTTTGCAACCTGCCTTCTCTCAGCTTATAAGTACTGGCCTGGTTCTGCCGGGAAGAATAAATTGCCCAAATGTGCTGAAATTTCACACAGATACAGCCCATGGCCAATAACTGACAAACACACAGGTAAAGTTTTATTTCTTTTATTTCAATATTTACAGAATTATTGCAATTTCTAAAAACTATAAATTCCAAGTCAAGTCTTGTAAAATAAATGGTTAATCAAAAACCTTACGCTTGGGATAGCCTGTGGTTATAATTGAGTAGTCTTCCTACATGTTGATAACTGCTAATCACCACTCGCTTCCTCACCAAAATTTCCCTTAAATCTAATTTATTGCTTGTCTACTTTGGGAATATGAAATAAGATCAACTTTTGACATATATCAATGTTTTTGCATATTCATAAAGTAGAGTTTCTATGTTGCTACTTTAAATGTACAATATTATAGACCTCATTCATAATGGTTGCCACCTAATTTGCATAAAAAAACTATTGCTACCACATGAAAGATCATACCTAAATTAGTAACTGACCACAGTTTGAAAGCAATGTTTCAAATTGCTGTCAAGTTATTGGCATTTTAAATGTAGAAAATACATGAAAGTGAGGCTGGAAAGGCCTACATGGTTTTTTCTAATACAAATCTCTCTAATTTGAAATCGCTGTAACTTTACAGCCTTTTATGCTACAACACTCAAATTCTACAGAATCACCAATGTTGGTATGCTCTTTTTCATGGCAATGATTTTGTTTTTCATACATTGAACATGTGTAGATTTAGGAAAGCCATCCATAAAGAGCATTTGAGAGCAAACTTTGTTTTTAGGCAAGGGTCCCTTTTATCCTCATTTTAATTGCCAGTATTCTTTTCACATGATATTTGATACAACGTATGTAGTACGAAGTGCCTTATGTTTGTGTTATATTATGCAGCTAGCCCGTGAGTACCCTGTAGTTGACCACACATATGATGCTGTAGTTGTTGGTGCTGGGGGTGCAGGCCTTAGGGCTGCATTCGGCTTGTCACAGGAGGGATTCAGGACGGCATGTATTACAAAACTCTTCCCTACCAGGTCACATACAGTGGCTGCACAGGTGAATATACTATACATATATGCATGTGGGTGTGGTATAGAGTGGTAAAGCATGATGTCACAAATTTGCAAAATTTTGATTTGGAATTTTTAGACCACCGATTCGGAACAAGCCATATGAAAGAACTATACACACCAAAAAAGAGGTGCATATGATGAATAGCAGCAGAGATATATGGCTATGAAAGTTTTGGAACCAGGACAAAACTACTGAAGTAATTTGTTAAAGGAAATATTGCATTGCAATGGTCATATCAGTCGGCTGCTATTTATTGTACACCTCATTTTAGGTGTGTAAAGTTTTTTTATGTCGTTCTTAATGAATCTGCGGTCAAATGTTGTTAAAGTGAAAATTTATTATTTATGACATCACTTTAGTACTAATAATGACTAATACACTGTAGATACTTACTACTGAGAACAACATTTTTGCCTACAGAATCAGAGTAGATAAAAGTAAAAGTAAAGTAAAGCAACTTTATTTAACGTCGGCAACTCGTGACAGTCTGATGAGACTGATAAACTTGAGGCCGACGGGAGTCCTACGATTTTACGTCCTTATCCGAGAAGACGTGAAGGTCTAACACCGTTTGCAGTTGCTTCACAAAGGCAGCACCTTCTACTCGGTTATTTTAAGACCCTGAGTGTTGGTCCGGCCAGGGTTTGATCCCACGACCTCCCGCTCAACAGACCGGAGCTTAACAACTGAGCTAACCAGGAGATAGGTGTATGTGTTGTACATGTAGCTACCCTACTAGCCAACAATTAAGAAAATGTGTCATGCTGTAAAGTGTGCCACAAGTAACTATATTTACAAGATGTTTTAGTCCTTTTAGTACCAGGTATGGACAAATGATTTTTTGGAAAGAGTGATTGTTCAAATTATTGAGTGACACCATCTGTCACCAATTAAATTTTTGAACTGATTTAAAACAGGTTATTGGCTAAAGTGAACAAGTAACACCGTAAATATGTGGTCGGTAAGTGGTTGGTAAGTGGTCGGTGAAATTGTGTTGGTAAGCTGTCGGTAAGTGGTTGTTAAATTTTCCTGCTATTGAGATGGATAACCTATAGTGTTGATTTGTATTTGGAGGTTCAGTGCCCAGGCTGTAAGTTGGGTCAGTGCTCGAGAGTTTGGTTGCTAGGCAACCAACCAGCCCAGTACACTGGGTCACACCGAAGTGGACATGAGAAAAGAAAAAAGGGGAGGGAGGGAGAGGAAATTACCCGCGAGGAACGCTAATAATCTTGGCAACAGCGAACGTGAGACAAACACTTGCGACCGATGCGAAGAGCAACTGAGAACCCGCCAAATTTCAGTAAACAAAGTCCCGAAAGAGACGCCGGCCCAGGCCCCGCGGAGAATGCCACAGGAATACCAAGCGCTGGTGTATTTAACCATGTCTAAATTGCATTTAGTCTCGATTAAATTTTCCTGCTATTGAGATGGATAACCTATAGTGTTGATTTGTATTTGGAGGTTCAGTGCCCAGGCTGTAAGTTGGGTCAGTGCTCGAGAGTTTGGTTGCTAGGCAACCAACCAGCCCAACGAGACCGCGGTCGAGCCGAGCGAGGACTGACCGACTCTGACACTAACCTCAGGATCTTGCAATGCCAAAGCCTGGACAGGCCCGGTGAGGTAAGCGAGCAAGCAAGCAAGCAAGCAATGTCCAGAGCCATCTGGTTTTGGCTTGATCTATTTTAAATTTCCCAGCAACTGGGAGCAACTTGAGGAGCTTGAACCAAGGCGAAGCTAGTCTCAGGTCAGGCCCCGAGGCAGCTGGCCAGGGGAACCCTGGCCAGCACCCCCCGGGCCAAACGGCCGCGGGTGACACTGAGAGCTAAGTCCCCCGAAGTTAGCAGGCATAACCGGAGCAACCCGGTAGCCATGCAGCTCTTGAAAACTTACCTCCAGACGATATTACCAGGAACCCACAGAAGAACGCATAGAGATTCCAAGGCGATGAGAAGCAAACCAAACAAAGTATACTTGAGCACTCATAAAATTTTGTTGACAGCAGCACGGCAACAATTGAACAACTTGACACTTACTTCACACGCTAAGCATTACTGGTCAAGAGTAGCAAACAACCTTGAACCAGCCCAACCCGCAATTTCTCCTGTTGGAGTTAAATCTTTAGCCAAGGCTGCAACAGTTGAGGAGCAACGGCGGCTAGGTCCTGAGGAGCAATGCGAATATATGTTTGATATGCATCGCTAGTCCACCGCCCCAATGTTTTTATCAGAGATTCTGATAAACCTGCAAGAGAAGCCGCTGTGGCGGCTCCGATGCGGAGGCTGTGAGATGAGAAGTGGCCTATCACCTTTGCATCTGTGAGAGCTTTGCTGAGCAGGCTGTTGAATTTTGCTTTGGTCAAAGCAGAACCGTCCTGTAGAATGAATAGGGGCCCCGGGGCTGGGCCCCTGACAGCCAAATAGGCAAACAACGCGTCCACGGGGCATACTTGGGTAAATGTGCGGCCCACCACAATAGTAGATCCCTGGCGGAAAGGATCTGATTTTGAAGCCTTGATGCGAACAAACAGGAGGTTAGACTTCGCATGAGAGTCTACAACCAAGTCATCCACTGTAAGATGGAGAGTGGGATCAAAGCCTTCTAAAGAGGGGCTGGTAAATTCACTGCAGCGAAGAAAACCAAAGAAGGCAAGGCAAATAGCAGCCCAAAGCATGACGTCTCCTGGCGAACTGGGAACCAGAACTGAGCGTAAGGATGCCAAGACAGCTGGAGTAATTGGCAGCCTTGTGTCCTTGGAACGACCTTGACGCCTGCGGGCACCACGAACAACCCGTTGAAGACGTAAACAGTTCTGTAATGGATTGGGAAAGCCCAAGTCGATATGAAGGGACCGCACAGAACTAAGGTACACCTTAATGGTGGATGTAGAGAGATTGTTGCCTGCCATGAAGGCAACAAATGCGACAAGGCAATCTTCTGAGGCAGGTAGGCTTTCGGATACCAGGTTAGAGCGCTTGCAGAAAGAGAGAAACAGTCTTTGACCTGATGAATAGGATTTCCGGGAGTTAGCAGCAAGCCCTGCATGCAAGAGGGAGCACATCTCCGATGTTAGAACCACTTTGTCAGCGAGAGTAAAAGGTGTTGAGGAATGGAGACTGGGGAATGATCTGCGGCAGGAGCCAACTGACGGAATCTGCGCATCTGAGAACGAGAGAGGGCATCAGCAACCGAGTTTGTAACACCTGGAATGTGTGTGGCTGACACAATAAAGGAAAATTTGGCGGAAGCCAAAATTAAACTACGTAATAGGTGCATCACACAAGGGGAACGGGAGGTACCGGAGCGCAGGGCATACACTACAGCTTCATTGTCCAATTGGAACAAAATGCGCTTTGCAGTCCACTGGGAGCCCCAGATGTGGGCGGCCACTACCACTGGGAATAGCTCTTTGAATGCGATAGGAAGAGGCAAACATTGAGAAGGCCAAAGGCCCTGGAACCAGTGTCCTTGGTATATGGCACCAAAACCTATGGTACCGGAGGCATCACTGGCAACCTGGAAATCGTACGGCGGGAGCCAGTTTGGCATTAGAAAGAAACTACAGCCATTCCAGTCGGAAAGAAAATGATCCCACCACAGCAGATCAGTCTTAACTGTAGAGGAGAGGCGAATATGATGCGCTGGAGAGGACACTTTGCAAGTCAGATTTATGAGTCTCCGAAGGAAGGTGCGACCAGGGCGGATAACCTTGCAGCAGTGATGTAGTAAGCCAATGAGTGATTGCAGTTCCTTTAGAGTACATGAACGGCGAGAAATCCAAGACTTAACGACTGTACGAACCTTCAGCAATTTTTCTTCTGGCAGGCGAGCCTCCAAACGGGTAGAATCTAGGAGGATGCCCAAGAAGCAGAGCTGAGGGGCTGGGCCTACGGATTTGTGATTAGCGAGAGGAACTCCTAGATCGTTGCAAGCGCGGGAAAAGGCATCCATGTTCTGCTGGCAGACAAGGGAGTTTGGAGGACCAAGTGTGAAGTAATCATCTAGATAATGTATCAATGGCGATACCTTGAAGTGATGAGTTGCAATCCACTGCAAGCCTTCTGCTATGCGGTTGAAGATAGACGGGGCAGATCGAAGGCCGAAAGGTAGAGCTAAGTCGATGTACAGCTGGTCTCTCCAAATCATACCCAAGAGGAAACGATCATCTGGGTGAATGGGAACAATACGATAGGCACTTTCGATATCCAATTTTCCCATCAGGGAACCGCGACCACAGGAAATAATGAGGTCAATGGCTTCATCTATGCTTGTGAAATGGATGGGGAAGTCCTCTTTGGATATTCCGTCGTTAACGCTTGACCCTTCTGGGAAGGAGAGGTCAAGGATCAGTCTCCATTTCCCTGGTTGGCCCCGCTTAACAATAACGCCAAATCTGCTAGAGTGGAAGGATGGAACAGGAGGGGATGTAAACGGGCCGGCCACTCGACCCAATGAACATTCCTTAGCCAGGTACTCGTCTATGACTATTGGCTGAGAAAGGGCTGACTGCAAATTATGGGGTGCAGAGCGAAGAGGCGAACCAGAGAAGCCGCAGTGGAACCCTTCTGCAATGCCTGTAATGACGAAGGAGGCAAGTGGTTGGTCAGGATGCGATGAGAGAAGATTGATCCAGCGAGAGAGTCGAAGAGGAGTTACTGACGAGACACTAGGTAGGATTGGCCAGGCAGGATTTTGATGAGGAGTAGAGGAGGAGGTAGAGGGTTCACTTCCTCCTCTCCTTCCGAAAGGGCTGGGATGATGCGGAACGGCGCTTCAGAGGTAACGGTGTCGGGGCCTGAGATTGAGCAACTCCTAAGGGACAGTCAAGGGCTCTGTGGATATCTATGCAGCCTTCGGTGCTACACACGTGGCGGAAACGGCAAACCCGAAAACTCGATATACACTGACCGGAGTTCCAAGAACGGCAAGTGAATAGGCTAGTAGTGGAACCGGTAGCCTCAAATGTGGAACGCTGAGCGCCTCTGGCTGATAGAACTGGGGAGGTCCAAGGGCAGAGCTCCGTCGAATGGTCCATTGCCTGGCAACTCCGACAAGAGACTGTAGCCTTGTTGGCATTTGTGAAGCTGAGGCTCCACAAACTGGGATGTGGTTCCCCCCAAGAAAGTGAAGGCTTGTTCGCTGCCAGAGCTCGAAAGCTGCGGTCGTAGGCGAACCAATGGGGGGTTTGGTAGTTGTGGGCAGACCGGCAAATCAGGAGAAGATAGGCCAAAAGGTCGGACGATCTGTGGGGAGAAGAGGCCAGCAACACCGCAGCATACATGCAGAAGGCCTCCACCCAATCATGGAAGTTTAGCAGAGCTTTGTGTTTAGGTCTAGTAGGTGCCAGCTCTAAGTAAGGGGCGAGAGAGTTAGAAGTTGACAATCTCACAGTAGCTGGCTTGGAAGGATCAGGGATAGATGACAGATTGGCTGGCAGGAATTCGGTTAAATCAACGAACTGCCCAGAGTTTGCCAGGTTGACTAGCTTGGGAGGAATTGGTGGAAGGGAATCCGCTACGAGAAATGGCCGAGTCGAGGAAGGTGTCGGAGCTGCCGGCAACGGAATTGACGACCAACCAGGCAGCGCTGGGCCGGGAACAAAAGTAGATGGAATGGAAGGAATCGGGAAAGGAGCCGACTGAGCAGAACGCATGAAGTAGGGGGCCGACCAAACAGAAGAATACGTACCTGCTGTATCTGAACGAGCCGGGAAGGATGGGAACGAAGAAGATGCTGTTCGAGGCGGCGAAACTGAGGCCGCCGAAGGCCCTGGCATTGAAGAATTGTCAGAGGCCACGACCGTTGAAGGTGGTACTGATGGCCGGAACCCTGCCTGAATCAAAGCCGAAACTAGACTTTGAAAGTTTGTCGAGGAAGAGAGATTGACATCAGCATCCGAACCTGATGGACTTGCCGTGTTTCCGATCGCCTCTGGATCTGACATGTTGTTCGATCGCTGCATTCCACCAATGATACCGCGAGTCCGACGAAGAAACTATATTTAAATGCGATCCAGCGAAGCCAGCAATATTAAGATGAGCACCGAGGAACGCTAATAATCCTGGCAACAGCGACCGATGCGAAGAGCAACCCGCGAGGAACGCTAATAATCTTGGCAACAGCGAACGTGAGACAAACACTTGCGACCGATGCGAAGAGCAACTGAGAACCCGCCAAATTTCAGTAAACAAAGTCCCGAAAGAGACGCCGGCCCAGGCCCCGCGGAGAATGCCACAGGAATACCAAGCGCTGGTGTATTTAACCATGTCTAAATTGCATTTAGTCTCGAGTAAGCTGTCGGTAAGTGGTTGACTCGATCGCTACGTGTAGCTGTTACCTTCACTGTACTCTTTGAACCTAAATATGCTTAATACCTTCTTAAGTTTCCAACGTTCTGGCAATGATAAACCCCTTCGATAATAGATAACAAATTAAAATATATGTGGCACCCACTGTTGGGCCTCTCCTGTTGTGTCAAAAACCAGACACTCAGTCTGAAAGCGCATGAATCGTTATCTCATGCGGACTTCCTGAATCGAAAATTATGAAGGATTGATGGATCAATTAAAGTATTTAACTACAAAAGGTAAAGTTTATCAGATGAAATTAAAACATAAGTGGCTGAGGTCACATGACTGGGATGTTAACTATAGTAAACCAGCCAAACTATGTTTTTTTTTATTATTTTAGTTAAAAATAGTAACCTTGAGAAAACCAGACGCCTGTCTGAGAAGCATCTGATTTTCTTGGCTGAAATGACATAATTATGATGCATTCCAACGTGAGTGTTGACAATTCGGAAACCACAAACTGGGATTTAATTACCTCAAACATGAAAATAGATGACAAGCTGTCAACTATGTCAATAAGTTTAGATTAACTTAGCGATAAACCCATCTTTTCAGGTCGGCTAACTATAGTTAACTTTTCTTTCTTCCTGCCGCCGTTGTCAGAGCAACTACTGGGTATTTTGTGGTCTAAAAGTCAGATAAGTTGTATAAAAGACTAAAGTGAATAATTTATCACGTAGATCGGCTTCGGCGTCATGAAAACCCATAACAACTGAGGACACCATTCTGAGTTGAAGTACCGATTTTTCTCTGATTTTAGATGCTCTATTGAAATTGCATTGCTAAAATGTTTTAAAAGTGAAAGTATGCATTAAAAGCTTCAAAATTATATAAGTTACAGGGTATTTTGTGGTCTAAAAGTCATAAGTTGTAAACTGAAAATTTATCAAGTCGGTCGGCTTTGTGGCGTTGGCGTCATAACAACTGAGGACGCCATCTTGAATTGAAAACATACGCTGCAATGACTAATGACGGGTTGCCTGTGTTGTTAAAGAACACTTTGAGACGAAAATTCCCTGTTTATACTATCAGCTGGATTTTACTTTGAGACAAAAATTCCCTGTGGAAACCATTCTCAAGTACTGTCGGTAAGCTTCGATAAGTGGTTGGTAAGCTGTCGGTAAGTGGTTGGTAAGCTGTTGGTAAGTGGTTGGTAAGCTGTTGGTAAGCTGTTGGTATTATAAAGTGGTTGGTAAGCTGTCGGTAAGACTGGTTGGTAAGTGGTTGGTAAGCTGTCGGTCAGACTGGTTGGTAAGCGGTTGGTAAGTGGTTGGTACTTAAGCTGTCGGTCAGACTGGTTGGTAAGCTGTTGGTAAGCTGTTGGTAAGTGGTCGGTAAGTGGTTGGTAAGTTGTCGGTAAGACTGGTTGGTAAGCTGTTGGTAACTGGTTGGTAAGCTGTCGGTAAGTGGTTGGTAAGCTGTCGGTAAGTGGTTGGTAAGCTGTCGGTAAGACTGGTTGGTAAGCTGTCGGTAAGTGGTTGGTAAGCTGTCGGTAAGACTGGTTGGTAAGCTGTTGGTAACTGGTTGGTAATTAAGCTGTTGGTAAGTGGTTGGTAAGCTGTTGGTAAGTGGTTGGTAAGCTGTTGGTAAGTGGTTGGTAAGCTGTCGGTCAGACTGGTTGGTAAGCGGTTGGTAAGTGGTTGGTACTTAAGCTGTCGGTCAGACTGGTTGGTAAGCTGTTGGTAAGCTGTTGGTAAGTGGTTGGTAAGTGGTTGGTAAGCTGTCGGTAAGTGGTTGGTAAGTTGTCGGTAAGACTGGTTGGTAAGCTGTTGGTAACTGGTTGGTAAGCTGTCGGTAAGTGGTTGGTAAGCTGTCGGTAAGTGGTTGGTAAGCTGTCGGTAAGACTGGTTGGTAAGCTGTCGGTAAGTGGTTGGTAAGCTGTCGGTAAGACTGGTTGGTAAGCTGTTGGTAACTGGTTGGTAATTAAGCTGTTGGTAAGTGGTTGGTAAGCTGTTGGTAAGTGGTTGGTAAGCTGTCGGTAAGTGGTTGGTAAGCTGTTGGTAAGTGGTTGGTATGCTGTCTGTAAGTGGTTGGTAAGCTGTTGGTAAGCTGTCGGTAAGTGGTTGGTAAGCTGTCGGTAAGTGGTTGGTATGCTGTCTGTAAGTGGTTGGTATGCTGTTGGTAAGTGGTTGGTAAGCTGTCTGTAAGTGGTTGGTAAGCTGTCGGTAAGTGGTTGGTAAGCTGTCGGTTACTGACAACAAATTTATGGTGCAACTTGTTCACTTTAGCCCAGGTTATTTTTGGCAAACATTAGACTTAATTCTCACACGTCTCAGTAATTGGCAGATTGTATTATGTGAGTATCAACTCCTAGATATGTTTTCATCTAGTGGTTTACATGAACAGCATGTCTTTTGTAGGGTGGAATTAATGCAGCTCTTGGCAACATGGAACCTGATAACTGGAGATGGCACATGTGAGTGTTCTAAGAATTAGTTCTTTACAGCAAAACAATAGGCTTTTACAGGAAACAGTCACATGCTGATAATTATCACTTCAATAACAAATGAATTATATTAGGATAATTGCAGCCTCGACTACCCTGACATTTCCATTTTTTTACATAAATATGTACTAACTTGTCATCAGCTGTCTTGATTAGCCTAGTGGTTAATATTACAGATGACATAAGTAATAATAATAATATTGCTTTATTTATCGAGGGTAACACTTAATATCATACAAAGGTTCGTTTATTTCACACAAAAACACACAATAGGAAATATACATACATAAAGAAAAGTTTGTGAAGGATACAAGAGATACAACCCAGAAGGTTAAAAGGTTTGTTAATATACACATGACCCTCAACATAATATATAATATACAGATAATATACACGTGACCCTTAACATAAAGAAAATAAATAAATAGATCATTAATAACAGTTGTTCTCGCGTATAGTTCTCGTACGATTTTGATCGGCTACCAAACTATAGACACCTTCAATAGTTCTGTAAAGCGGTTGGTATTATTGGTATTCGTTTGTGATATTGTCTCTAACGCTCAGATATCCATACAATAAACGAATCGACACAACATATGAACGGTTTATTATTTCACGCTGTAAAACAGACAAATAACACAGCATTACTTTACTTTATCTTTCAGAGCTATTTCATCACATAAATCACACAGCTTCATTTTCAATTCTCTTTGCTAGAGATGATAGTTCGGTGTCTCACTTGCATAAACAGCAACAAGATTAGAAATGTAAAATAACTAAGCATTTCAACAAGTTAGTGTTACCTTTATCGTTCCAAGAGGATCCTTGTCTTTTCTCCACTTCAAGGGAAGCAACAATACAAAAGGATACGTGTCCTCCAGGTTCCTTTACCCGCAAAATAGGTATTTATCCACTGCCTTGGGAAATCTTCAACTTCGCTAAACACACATTTCGAGAGCACTGACCCGTAACCATGTGCTCTCGCAGTTCGATGACGTCACCGCTAGACACCAGTCGCCGCTCCATTACTCCTCCCCATCACTCGTTTCCGCACCAACGGGACGATGATCATCCTTTGTGCTCTCCTCGAGCAGGCAGAGCCTTGTGATTGGTCTCACACACACCACGGCTCGTCTTGACTTTGGTGGCTCTTACTCTTCCGTCCCTACCGGTGTAGACTTCGACTATCCGTCCCAACTTCCACTGTCCGCGAGGAAGGTTTGGTTCGGCGACGATCACCACGTCGTTTGCACACAGGTTCCTCTTCTCAATCCGCCATTTCTTGCGAGATGTGATCGACGGTAGATAAAGCTTTATCCACTGATTCCAAACAACATTAGCCAGGTGCTGCGTCTGCTTAAAACGATCTTGCAAACCTGGCCTACTGTAGTCTCCAAGCGGTACAGTTGGCGATCGTCGGTACAGCCAGAAGTGATAAGGGTAAGAGCTTCCAGACCATCTGGATCTGAACTCACATAGGTAATCTAATCGGACGGGAATTTACGAACCTTTCGACTTCCGTTAGGAGCGCCGACAGCTGTTGATCAGTGAGGTTGGTTCCTCTGACAGCTCCTTCCGATTTGAGTGTGCGGTAAAGTGCCCGCTTGACTGACTTTACCAGACTTTCATGCACTCCTCCCCAGTGTGGACTTGCCAGAGGTTGGAACTTCCAGGTTATTCCTTCTCCTATCCTTGCTAGTCTGTTCCTAAGTTCTTCGCTTCGACCCAGGTTTCTAACCTTCGCCTTTAGCTCACGTTCCGCTCCAACAGAATTTGTCCCATTATCGCTGTAGATAGAGCTCGGCTCACTGCGTCTGGCCATCATCCTATGTAGGACTTGTAGAAAGTCTGGCGTTGATAAGGATTCAGCGACTTCCAAGTGAACACATCTCGTAGTCATACAGGTAAACAGAGCACCGTACCTCTTCGCTGTGGTGTTGCAAGTTAGTCGCACTGTGAGAGGTCCGAAATAATCCACTGATGTACGGTAAAACGCTGGCTCCAAAGCCGTCATCCTCTCGATAGGGAGTTTGCTCATAAGCTGAGTGCACGGCTTGACACGCTCAGTCTTGCACTTGCGGCATTCCCGTTTGAAACGTTTCACCTCTTCTCGCCCGTGAACTATCCAGAACTTCTGCCGGATGGTGGCTAGGACGTGATCAGTACCACCGTGATTTTCCAACAAATGGTAACTGTCGATAACTAACTCCGTCAGATGATGTTTCTGTGGAAGAATGATTGGGTGGCATACCTCATATGGCAGTGGTGCACAGTCGAGTCGTCCACCAACTCGTATCACGTTATATTCGGCTAGATAAGGTGTTAGTGGCAGCAGTTTCAAATGTCTTTTGACCGTCTTCGTCTTGGCTAACGAGATGAGTTCTTCAGCGAAAGCTTCTTGTTGGCACTGCAGTACCAGGGCAGTCATAGCAAGCCTGAGTTCCCAAACTGTTTGAGGTCTGCCTTCAGGTTTTCTTCCCTGGCAGATGCGGAAGAATCGGTGTACTTGAACTGCTACTCATTGCGCTTTCCACAGGGTGGAACACCTCTCCAAATTAATGTCAGTATAAAATTCGCCTCGGTCGTTGTTTGAATTCATCACAAATACCTTGCTCGGTTTGATTTCTTCGTCCTGGTGTAACTCTTCAAACGGAATCTCTTGTGGCTAAAATTGTTCACCCTGGTAAAGAAAGTCCGGACCCCTTATCCATCGCTTTGGTATCGGGTCTGTCGATGAATCGAGTCTGGATCGCGTGGCACAATCACTGTCGTTCATTCGACCAGGTACATGGCGCCAGCATTTCGGTTCCATTAGAGTTTGGATTTCACCGACACGATGAGCGACAAATGGTTTGTACCAGACGGAGGTAGATCGAACCCACCCAGCGACGCACTTGCTAACCATCCAGAATATCGTACGATCAACGCGACAGGTCATGGCTTTTTTGACATACGTTGCTAGACGAGTGCCCAGGAGGGCAGCCTGTAACTCGAGCCTAGCAACACTAATTGCTTTCTTCGGAGCCACCTTTGTCTTGGCCATTACGAGAGAGCAAACCACGCTGTCATCGTCGTAGAGGCTCTGTAGATAAACAGCTGCCGCAAATGCTTCCTCTGGTGCATCGCAAAACGTGTGCAGTTCTGACGTGACCATGTTCTTTTTCCTTGGCTGAATGCATCGAGGGATCTTGACGAGTTCCAACTCAGCTAACTTCGTCAGCCAGCCTTTCCACATGCTGATGTGGAAGGAAGGGATGGGATCATCCCAGTCGAGCCCCAGGAGACACAGTTGTTGCATCAGAATCTTTGCCTTGGCCGTAAAAGGCTAGCGAATCCAAAGGGGTCGAACACTCCGGCTAGATTGCTCAGGAGGCCCCTCTGGGTAAATGTAACGTCTTTGACGGGAGAAACTGCGAAAGTGAGCTCATCACATTTGGTATCCCATTTGACACCGAGGATCTTGATCTCTGATTCGTGGCTATTTTTACGTCTTTTCACATTCTCTGAGGAATTCTTTGATTAGAGCTGAACAAGACAATATAATACAGTGTTTCTTTGATCCACTTCAATTTTTTTCTAGACACAGTGGTCAGTGTTTTATTCCATTGGAAAAGCTGAGTCTAACGAGTACGAGCCAGCTTAACTCCAAGATCCTCTGCACTTGTTACTTTAATACTGAGATACTATTTAGCTCTTGAATCATAAAAATCTTCTTCTACAAATGTAGATACAATGTTAGAGGTGATGTACTTTCTTTTGTCTTCAGTGATTACTCTAAGTCGGTTCAGTTAACACAGTTTGTTTCGAGCCGTAATAAAGTCAAGAAACAAAGTATTTTTCTGGATTTAGCTTCCTTTACCTCCTTTGAGTTGCTGCAGCTGTCATAAAATAATGCAGAGTCAACACAAACTTCATCTGTGTTACAGTTTCGTCCCGGTTTTCGAAAGATGTTTCAAAGTCCGATTTTGTTAGTAGTATGCATGTGCACATAACGAGAGGGACTAGGTTCGACGATTAGTCACTTGGAGAATAAACAAGTGCTTTTTTTATGAATCCCAAAAAATTAAAAAGTCCCTTTTTAGATATTCCAACCAAGGTTGTTTGAGAAACAACCTGGGTTGTTTGAAAAACAACCTGAAATTAGAAACAACCTACAACATACACTGTAAACCAAAACTTCCTTCACAGAAGTACTCAAAACATTTCGGAGGATCATAGCTATAAAAATTGCAAGAAGGTTTATAGGCGCTTTAAATAAATGAAGTCAGATTTGCCATCCATAGACCTCATTCATAATGGCTGCCACCTAATTTGCATAAATTGGAAGATTAATGTGTACAGAGAAACTATTGCTACCACATGAAAGATTGTACCTGAATTAGTAATTGACCACAGTTTGAAAGCAATGTTTCAAATTGCTGTCGAGTTATTGGCATTTTAAATGCAGAAAATACATAAAAGCGAGGCTGTAAAGGCCTACATGTACATGGTATTTCTCTTACAAATCTCTCTAATTTCAAATCGCTGTAACTTTACAGCCTTTTATGCTACAACACTCAAATTGTACATAATCACCAATGTTGGTATGCTCTTTCGCATGGCAAGGATGTTGTTTTTCATACACTGAACATGTGGCTAAACTGTTAAAATACAGAGACCACGCCCTTATGAATGAGGTGTGTGTTATAGACGTCTGCTCCTCATAGCCTGCTATGCAGACATATATTTTCACTCATAAATTCAAAGAAAAAAGTAACGTCTGCTTACCCAAGCGCTTAATTAGTTTCCAATATGAAGCATGACGTCGTCACGTTTGTTCTATTTTTCTGCCCAATCAAAGCCATTGTTACAATTTTAGTGAATTGGCACACCAGTGAACACTCTCCTGTGATTGGTCAATGGCAAATGTATTGTCTGAATTCCTTTTAAATGTAACATTACGTCACTTTCCAGGATATGGAAGGTAAAATCTGATTGGTCCATAACACAATGAGGTGTGCATATTGGAAACCAATTAAGCGCTCGGGTAAGCAAATGTTACTTTTTTCTTTGAATTTATGAGAGTGAAAAAATGTGTCTGCATAGCAGGCTATGCTCCTCATAGCTCATAATAATTATTATGATTTTAGCAATAGTACAAGTTATATTTTAAGGTTACTGGATACCTTCAAAAGTGATTTGCGCAAAAATACGTTTACGCAGGCGCTCGGCGAACAAAATATGGGAACCTATATATCAATGGAGAAAGGTTGATAACTGAAGAATACCAGGAAAATGTTATTTCATACGGAATTACTCTAGATTTAAAACTACAGTCACTTTAACCCGCTGTCGAAGATGTTTATAAACGTGAATTACCAGCGCCGGGTTTTTATACTTTCGAAGTAATTACACTTGTGTCAAGTTAAGCGGTCATTGATCTCCAAAAGCATGTGTGCGATTTTTTATATCTATTTTCTATGCGAAATTATTGCAGTTTAAAGTCGAGTCATTGATTATTTTTGCCAAGCCATCACGCTTGGACCGATATCTTTAAAACTAAAAACAAATCGGAAAAAAGCACACACGCTTTTGGAGATTAGTTATCGTAGAATCACTGGACAAACTTTCAAAAATTTCCGGTAAATTCTTATATGCAATCAATTCACTTGAAGACTGCAGAAACGTTGAAAATTTGTAGCCAAGAAATCGGCATTAGAAGTTCAGCAACTGATTCACACCTACTTAGAGCGGCTTTCCGGACTCGACACCCATTCTCCAATCAGAAGTGACCTCCTGGAGTCTCCCAATATTCCGCGGGAAAAACTAAAGGAAGAGTTTCAATATGTAAATATAATTACAAACCATAGTTCTCCTTGTAGTCTCTTGTTTTAATATGTGGGTTCCAGAGGATATTGTAATCTAGGAATTAGAGAAATATCCGGCTTGTTTGACTTGAAGAAAAAAAGAAAAAAAGGTGAACCGTCAGACTTTACGTTTCCATCTTAGCTTTCTTTGAAACAAATATCCTCTTGTCTGGCTCCTATCAATTCTTCTTTATGTTCAGATGTGAATCACTCGGCACGCAAGTGAAAATACGAACCCTTGTCGGGTTTTGCAAGGACTTCTACATGTATTTGGCTCGAAGTCGTATGCATTGTTTGGCCTTGTTTTGCTTTTCATTTTTCTTTGTTTTCCAAGCTAAGGGTATCCTGCTTGCTTTTTGGAAGACATAAGGCCAACAACCAATGGAATTACGGAATCGTGTGTGGAAAAACGTTTCTCAATAAATGTAAACATTGGTTGTGAAATGAATTCCCCACACTTTCGATACGGGCGAGTGAGCACTTGTCATGTGTTAATTGATCTGCTGTCAATCAAACAGAACCTTTTACTTCCGGTTAAAAACTTCCTTTTGGTATTTCTCCGTCAATATATATTTTTTTAGTATATCAAACACTGCTACTAAAACTACATTTCTGTGCGGAAAAAATTGTTCACCCTCTTTTTCGTTTTGAAGGTATCCAGTAACCTTAAAATAATCGTTTGATGATAGGCAATCATTTGCATCTGCTAAAATTGTGATGAATGCCCTGTGTAAAAATATCATAGATTTCTTCTTCAATTTCACTTGTCAATTTCATGAAATCAACACTACTAGTTAGTAACACATTGTGGTGCTTGTGATGAAGATTCTAATAGTACCATGTATGTACAAAACAGAACAATTTCGAAAGGTATTTACATGTTATGTTGTCTGGGCCCTTTTTGCCTGATGTAGCCCATATACATGTATGTTTCTATCTGTACTTCATAATAATAATAACTGTTTAGACAGGGTGCCCATATCTCTGAGGAGTTTTTCAATGGGGCCCTACCTTGCATGATCTAATCATTGGTATTGCTTGTAACCAGGTATGACACAGTAAAAGGCAGTGACTGGCTAGGAGACCAGGATGCTATTCATTACATGACAGAAGAAGCTCCACAGGCTGTCATTGAGGTAACTATAATCATGGGACTTTGATCCAGTTAGTTGGACTGGGAGGACTGGTTCTACTATTTAAAATTTGTAAAACTTACAGTGGGACTGTAGAAAGCGGGGCCACTTGGACGACGAGAACTAAACACATTGCACAATAAAGCATTCCACCTTACAAATCCTAGCGTATCCAGGCGGTTTTGTTGCAGTTAATTTTTTTCTTACTAGGTATATTTTTTAGCTAGGTATATTTTGGGGTGCTAAAAATAAATTCACCCTCTCCTCCCCCTCTCTTTCCTACCTCTCTCTTCCCTTTTCACTTCCTTCCCCTACCCCTCTCCCTACATTCCACACATGCAGTGTGACATTGCTTTAATAGTGACTATACAGTACTAATTACCATATCGGATCTGTTGGTCCAACCTAAGGCTTGGTCCAACTTTTAACCACTGCACCACCAAGTGATGGATGTGAAACACTGTACTTATTTAATAATTTTACTATAATATATGTTGGTATATACCACACCAGTGAATATGACTTTTCGCACGCTCTGATTGGCTACTCAAACAGTGAATATGATTTCATATTCACCTCCGAGAAAAGCAGCGATATTTTCGTGCGAGTTTTTGTCCATTTGACAGAAAATTAAATAACTATTTGGTGCTGGCTATTCACCTGGAGTGTGGTATATACTAAAACAATTATTCACCTCAGTGTTGGTGAATAGTGGTGGATATTTACCTCGCCGAAGTGGCTTGGTAAATATCCACCACTATTCACCTCCAATTTGGTAAATAAATAAAAATATTGTTAAATAGTGCTACTAGTACCCAGTCCCCAGCAATCTAGTCGAAATGGAGCAAAAGGTAAAAAATACTAAGTTAATCCAAAAATTACCTACTGTAGTTAACTTTTTAAAATCTTGTTAATTCTTCTTCCTTTTTTTGACAAAACTGTTAACACAGGAAGCCCAAGCTATGAATTTTTAAATCTAGCTTTTCTTTAGTTGTAGAGTATGGGGTTTAAAATTACCCAAATTCGTTGCAACTGCATACAGACACAGCCAATACACAGATGTAGACACCAGGTAAGTTTCATTCATTTTATTACCATATATTTAAAGAAAAGCTAGATTTAAAAATGCCCATACGAACCTTATAAAATAGCCATAAGCAGAGTTGGGCTTCCTGTGTTGTCACCACTTTGGCAAGTCACGGGGTGGCAAGACTAGATTTAAAATTCCTCATACAACCCTTATGAAATTGACATAAACAGCTTGAGCTTCCTGCGCTGTCAACAACGGATTCTCATTAATTTAGGGTTTTTAGGGCTAATCACTAATTTAGGGTTCACAGGTAAATGACACGTTTTCACTGGCCTAGAGCTAGGGTTCATCTGGTAATAAGGATAATTAACAATTAGACCTGCAA
Source organism: Actinernus sp. WN-2022 (assembly GCA_030867875.1). Classification (NCBI taxonomy): domain Eukaryota; kingdom Metazoa; phylum Cnidaria; class Anthozoa; order Actiniaria; family Actinernidae; genus Actinernus; species Actinernus sp. WN-2022. The sequence goes on from JAOWCC010001210.1 coordinate 2,464,296, forward strand.
CCTGAATGGGCTAGGAGTCATTAGTATAAACCAACTAGTGGACTATTATGAATCCTGCATTCTGATTGGCTATACCCTACTATAGGTCTATTTGTGATAGCCCATTGTAGAGAAAACCTGCACGCATTTTCGGCTGTGCCTCATGGGCTATTGACTCATAGCCCATTTGGGCTATGGGTCTAATTGTTAAATACCCCATGAGGTGCAGCTGAATGGGCTATTTAACTTGTAGCCCATGAGGGTGAGAGGTCTAATTGTTTTAGTATAAACTAACTAGTCTGACAGTAGAAAAAATAATAATAGAAAGAAACAAATTGAAGTTGAATTTTTATTATTATTTCGTGAAAATGCATGTGGTTAATTGCTCTACCATGGGCTATCACAAATAGACCTATAGTAGGGTAACCAATCAGAATGCAGGATTTGTAATAGTCCACTAATCGGTTTATACTAATGAGGGTTAGTTAGAAAGAAGAAAATTAACTGAAAACAAAAATTAACTGCAACAATTTTCTTCATTTTCAAAGACTGACTTCATAACTAGTTGACCAAATTTGCCTTTTACCAGATTGAAACTTGAGCAAGTCAAAATGCTATTGTCTTGTAATCAACACTGATTGGCTCAAATAACCATAAGTTTTCGTTCTGCAAAGTGATTGGTTCTTGTTGTCTAAGTGGCCCAAGTTTCAGTAGTCGTGCTATAAAAGTGTTTTCACATTGCATTTTTTTTGTAGACACCATCCAAATAATTTGTTTGCAACTGCATGCATTTTTATTGTCCATCATCCAACATGTTGTCATGGTTTATTAATAAGATCCCTACGACTGTAAATTAGAACTGGCCGAACTGGCTATAAGTTTTCCTCTCTGATGTGTTCCATTTCAAAACTGGCCAATCAGGTCAGTCGTTTTGTGTAAATGGAAAGTGCCCTTAATTAAGATTGATGGAATTTTGAATATAAGCATTCCGTGTATACAATTCTCAAGAGCCTTTCTCTACTCAGGTCCACTTACACTGTATAGTTTGATGCCTGTGTTTCTAGAGCCACTAAGTATTTGAGTCAGGATTTTCATTTTTTGTGATCAGGATAGAAGAAAGAATAGAAGATAATATTATTGTACATTGTTCAAATATCTGTTTTGCTGGTTTGGTCTTAAAATTGTCACTTTTTTGTAGCTTGAAAATTATGGCATGCCTTTTAGCCGTACAGAGCAAGGCACTATCTACCAGAGAGCCTTTGGAGGGCAGAGCTATGACTATGGAAAGGGAGGCCAGGCACACAGGTGCTGTGCTGTTGCCGACAGAACTGGCCACTCACTCCTGCATACGTTATATGGGCAAGTAAGTAATGGATTTCTTGCTGTCTGAACTTGTGAAAGAGGAGCCTGGGGAGAACTTAGCATGCTGCGAGTCACGTGACTCATTTTTTGTTTTCTTAACATTTGAGCAGCAGCAAGCCCACCCACCCAGCCGCCATTAGTATTCTATAGGTAATGCCCAAACAAAGGTAGATGACTTTTGTATAACTCATTATTCCGGGTTTATGCATTGTTTATAAGTTACTATAGATTATGGTTATGTACAGTGTATTGCATGGATTCACAGGTGTTGGCATTGATAATAAAATATGTTGCTCTTGTGTGGCAGACAGCAAAATCGCATTTAGTGTATGAGAAATAAAATAAAATAATATAATAAATATAATTTCAAATAACTGACTTGCCAATTATTTGTTTTTATAGTTTGTTGTGTCAGGATATAGTTGTTGTGATCAGTCGTAGAAGACAGTCTCAATAAGGTTACTTAACTTTGACCCTTTAGAGTGGTTTTCAGTTGAGTAATTATTGTAATTATTGGCCAATCAAGTTCTAAACTAAATCCAAAGGTTTGAAGGTTTTAATTTCTACACATACAAATAATAATACAATCAACATAATGTGAGAGTTAAGTAAGTGGGGGATGCACGAGTTAACAACCCTGAAGGGTTAAAGGGATCTTGTGCACCCATGTAACAAAAAAAGATGGTATTTGCTAATCTAAGAGGCTTTATGACTTGAAATTACTAAAATAAATAACTGGTTAGCATACAAATGTAGTAATAATAAGAGTAATACATATAATAATAATAGTCTAATAATATATATACAGATAGAAAATTAAAGGAAAAATGGATTGTTTTGGTCTGTCACACAATCAATTTTCATTTTAGTAAGAGTAATTCATGATTAGTGTGGTCCAAGTAAAACCAATTATGAGTTACTTCTGTTCAGTGCACGATTGGCTCGTTGTATTTTTACTTGCTCCCATGATTGACTCTGTAATTACTCTGGTTTACGACACTCAATCTGAAATTGCTCTAATAATAATGTTGTACTGTTAACTGATGATGCTGTTTTATCTTCAGTCCTTGTTTTTCGACTGTGAGTACTTTGTGGAATACTTTGCTCTGGATCTGTTGATGGATAATGGCAAGTGTGTTGGCGTCATTGCACTGTGTTTAGAAGATGGGTCTCTGCACAGGTTTAGAGCCAAGAACACTGTACTGGCAACTGGGTGGGTGAACAAGGTTGCTTTTCTTATCATGTGGAAACTAAGAAGTTGGGAATCTCAAGAAGCTTTTAGCATTCTTTGAACAGATCCAGTGAAGAAAAGGCAAAGATTTAGCAATTGAATCAACTCCTTACCAACTGCTTACAGTGTACAATGCTGTAACCGGTGCCACTCAGACAATGAGAACCAATCGCATTGCAGAAAGATTATTTCAACTTGTTTGTGCTTCGATCCAGTAAAAGGAAAATTTAGTGGACTAGTTTTGAAGTTGAAGTCTTTTGAATGAAGAAAATAGACTGTGAGTATGCTATGATTTCTAAGTTGGAATGCATTAGTTTTGTTTTGCAATGTGTTTAGTTCTGTTTGTCTAAGTAGCCCTGGTTACAGTAGTCACCCTGTAATAGGCCTTTTGCAACAACTGGTCATGTGACTTTGTTAAGCCAAAGTATTGGTGCTAGCTCAAAATGGATGCCAGAAATGGAAAGAGCATGCCAAAATTAGTAAACAATGCTAGTTTTAGGTTCATAACTTTCAAATCGAAAGCATAATGATTTTTTTGCCCTCCAGCCTCACAAACTCTGTTAAATTTCGAGATTTCAGAAAATCATTATGCTTTTGGTGTTGTTTACTAATTTTGTCATGCTCTTTCCATTTCTGACATCCATTTTGAACTAGCACCAATATTTTTGATTGACAAGGTCATGTGACCAGTTGTTGCAATAGGCCAATTACCAGCCACTGCCAACAACAGTTTGCTGACCAGTTATACCAACCACTTACTGACCACCAATTATGGATCAGATTGTTTACTTTATCAAACTACTTAGTATACACTGTAATATTGGTGTTGATGATGTCTAACATCTTTCAGTATCTATAACAGAACTTTCATGTTCCATTTCAGTGGTTATGGACGAGCATACTTCTCCTGTACCTCGGCACACACATGCACAGGTGATGGGACTGCCATGGTAACGAGGGCTGGCTTACCCAATCAGGACTTGGAGTTTGTACAGTTTCATCCAACTGGTATGTTACTTGAAGTGCAAGTATAATGTAAAAAAAAATATTTTTATTTTTATACTATTGTCTTTGTTTCTTGCAAGTTTCGTAACATTTCTGGCATTTAATCCCTCATTTTGGTTACTTTTCGTGGAACCTGTAACGTCATAAGATGAATCAACTCCCTCCCAAGAGAAACCTACTACAATAAAATCCTGTAGTTTTCAATTGTGACATCACAATATGAATCAGTCATGCAAGTCGGGTAGCGTTTATTCTAGTTTAATTGCTGCTCCTGCCTCGAAGAAAACAGAACTATATCAAAAATATAATTTAGGGCAAAAAGAGTTCATGTTGTTTTAAGGCGCTACTTAAGCAATAGACCACACATTTCAATGTGTTTACTGGTGAAATGAAGCACACAGGATGTTGAGAGAACACAAGAAATGCTTGAAAATCACAAGCCGAAGGCAAAGTGCTTTATTTCGCCAGTAAACACATTGAAATGTGTGGTCTATTGCTTTTATGATACAACTACAACGCAAGCAGGCATGCCGATTTCTATGTGTTTACCAGCACAATAGACCATAGATTTTTGTCTATAAGCCAATCAGAGCGCTCGTACTATCTGGGTTATATTATTTTTATTTCACATTTTACTCTTCTTACACAATTAGAAATACATATAATTATACATGTATATATAATAATAATTAAAATTAAACTACACGTGAAGTAAAGGTAAGTTGCAGAGAAGGGACAAGTCCCCCAAAAGCATCCTAGACACCATGCAAGACGTACTCCCTATATAATTACAATATTTTTTTATATAAGATGAAAATGCATATCAAAGGAAAATGATGAATTAATAAAACAATGCAGAAAAGATGTACTTTCCATTATTTAACTATTGGACTGAATTTTGCCTGTCAATTTAACAAATACTATATTTCCTCATGTAAAAGCCGCATCCCAACTCTGAGGCAAGTGAGAAAATATGGTAGATATTAAAGGTAGATACTTTGGAAACACTTCTTCTGTCATTGGGAATCTGGTTCCATTCAATTACAATTCTGTTAATATAACTATATTTGTATAAATTAGTTCTACTATAGTCTGGCATCCCCGTTCTTTATATTAATTGCCACAACTAGAGCCTATGCAGGGTTTCCATAGTCAGGGAATAAACATATTTTTTTCAAGCTCAGGGAATTGTCAAGGATTTAGAATTCGATCAGGGAAATCCAAAATTTCAATGAAAAGTCAGTGAAAAGTCAGGGAATTTTTATTTCCAGGCTTCACATACCTATATTTTGGCTGTTTTGTTCAATGTTGCTGTCCCAAAATAGCGATTGAATATTTGGGAAAAAATATGATCGTGTGCTGGAGGTCAGTGACAAATGCTTCTTGGTCAGTGAAATGTCGGGAATTGTTTTCCTGCAAATGTGTAGGTGCTATGCTCAGTTAATAAATGCCACATTACTTTGATGCAGTGGAAAAATGATGACCAGAAACATGATTCTACGAAAAGAAAAAAAGTCCATGTAACCTAGAGTCCATGAGTGAATTGATTGTGGTGTTTTAATTACTTGACTGTAGGTATCTATGGTGCTGGCTGCCTGATTACAGAAGGTTGTCGTGGTGAGGGTGGCTATCTTCTAAACAGCGAGGTGAGATGTTATTTATATTCATGATGTATTAATCCAAAATTTAAAGCTTGTTGGGAACTTACAGTTTTTTTATTTATTTATATTTATTTTTTAACTTTTTTTTATTGTAAACATTTCTAATTACTAAATTACATTACACAAAATATATATCACTAAAAGACACGACAAAGAGACAAAGGAAAAAAAAAACAAATAAAAGAGAAAAGAAAATACTCTAAGCCAGCTATTCCTATTCAGAAAAATGTCTAATTGCAATTAACAGTTTTTTCCCATTTCTTAAGGTGTTCCAGGGTTTTGTTCCTTGATTTTGCTACGTTGGATTCAATTTTCTCAAAATACACTAAAGAGTTTATAAATAGAGCTAATGTAGGGATTTTTCTTTTCTCTCTTGCTTTATATAAGGCTAATTTATACATTAAGATAATAAAGTTTTGTGGCTGTTCGTTTACCCCTAATATGATATTTACAAGATTCGATGGTGGTAGATTTATATCGTGCTTTCCTAACCAAGTTCGTAATACAAAATATAATTTTTTGGCCTCTATACATTCTACAAATAAATGATCTATTGTTTCTTGGTTAATTAAACAAAAAGAGCAACGTGAACACTCAATTAATTTAAAATGAAATAAATCAAAATTAAGATAAAGGCAGTTGTTCAAAATTTTATATTGAAAATATCGTGAATAAGAATCAATCGTTGTTGAATATATACGCCTATAAATCTCTTCCCAACTTAATGGGCTCTCAGGCTTTAATCGATTTATAATATTTATTTGGGAGGTAGGTGACTTAAACTTCGCACCAATTAAACATTTGTAAATTTATTTTGAGTTCTCAATATTTTCTATATCAAACGACTTTTGCCCAAGTTTTAAGGATTTTTTTCCTATATCTATAGTACCCTCTATTATACCTATATTTTTTTACTACTTCTTTCCATTTTCTTGGTATGGAGTGTACTAAACCTGCCCAATGAAAGAAATCCTTAGCTTGGAGGCCTTTCCTCTCTACCATTTCCCATTTAAATTCACCAGATTCATTCAATAGGTCTACTATTCTATTAATATTGAGTTGCGAAAAAGTCTTAAAAAAGACTGATTTATTATCAATTTTAATATATCTATTATTCCATAAAGATTGTTGCAAAATATCAGAAATATCTATTACTTCTACCCTAGCAAACTCCGCCCAACATCTTAATACACTTTTATAAAAATCAGGGAGATACTTTGGAATTCGTTCGGAACTTACAGTTATAGATGTCATGCAAGACCGGGAATTACAAATAAGCGAATGACGTTACTAGACTCAAAAACCACATGACAGTCTCTAGTTTTGTTTTTAGATTTCGAATGTCGATCCACAGTAGACTTGAAAAGCCTTGTCATTTTCAGCCCTAAATTAACAAATTGAGAACAAAAGGATTGTCATCAATCAGTACATTTTATGTCATTTAATTTCATTCTGTAAGGTTTGATATGCTGTTGGAGTTTATTTTGATGCAAATAGTTATAATAATAATTTGTTTATTTGCACCTCTCACAGTAAAATTACTGGAGTACAGGCAGTTGTACAGATAATATAAAGTTCCGAAAACGATCTGTTTTAGTGGCCATGGGGTATTGCCGCCTGCCTGATCTAAGCGAGTAATTGGAAGTTGAAGTAACCACTATGTTATGAATTAGAGGGTAAATAGGGTTGCACGGCTTGATTTTACTAATAAACCTCTTGCACGCTGCCACTCTTCGATTATCAAGGGTCAAAAGACCCGCCTTGGCCAATGCCTCATCCTAAGAGGTGAGAGGAAATACTATTGACAGTGCATGCTTCTGATGTTTTCTAAGGCTTTGAAAGGGACTGTGGAAAATTGGCAAAGACGATCGAGGCATATTCTATAATGGATCTAACAAGTGAGCAGTATACGATGACAATATCTGCTGTGGGAATGCCACACATTTTAAGTTTTGTTAAAGCATAAAGCCTACGGTTGGCATTCTTAAACACATAGTCACAATGCGCAACCCAAGTTAAGTCATCCGAGATATAAACTCCGAGTAGTTTGAAAGACTTACACTCAACGTAGGTGCCACCGGTTGCAATGGGCTGCCACACACAGCTATTGTAACAAAGGAAGTCAACAGTCATGAGCTTACATTTGCTGGAATTCAATCTCATATTGTTACTGACCACAAAGGACTGAATATCCCCAACAATATAGCTCAGAATAGATGGTGACTTCGTTTATACTATTTCTAGAGCCGTTAAGTTGCATTCGTAGTTTCCAGTCACATTGTAGACTTCAAACCATTTCATGTAAGTGAATCTCCAAATCCTTATTGTGAAGGCTTTGACAAGTCTCACATAACATCACATAGCTGTACATATACTGCAAAGATCACAAAATAATCCTTCCTGGGTTTATCACCGTAAATTGTGATGATCATATCTCCGAATTTCTAACGAGACCTAAAACAACCATGGGGGCTGATCAAAGCCAGGTCCTGACTAATCCACAGATCGAATTGGAATTTAGCGTGTTGGTTTTTGCGGAGGGAGGAAAACCGGAGAACCCGGAGAAAAACCCTCGGAGCAAGGGCGAGATACCAAGGAATCGAACCCAGGCCACAGAGGTGTGAGGCAAAGCGCTTAACCACTGCGTCACCCCGGTTCCCCATAAGCAATAAGCAAGTGGGGCCAGTGATTCCCCTGTATGTTGTACTGCACTGGAGAATTCAGGTCTGATTTGTCACCTTAATTTGCTTATTTAATAGGGAGAGCGTTTCATGGAAAGGTATGCCCCTACGGCCAAGGATCTTGCGTCACGAGATGTCGTGTCCAGGTCTATGACTGTTGAGATTAGAGAGGGAAGGGGTGTGGGACCACTGAAGGACCATGTGCACCTACAGCTCTCCCATCTGCCTGCGGAGACCCTCAAGATGCGTCTGCCTGGCATATCAGAGACAGCCATGATCTTTGCAGGTGTTGATGTAACAAGGGACCCGATTCCTGTTCTACCAACAGTACATTATAATATGGGTGGAGTACCAACCAATTATATGGGCCAGGTGTGTTACAGGAATCACTCGATAGACTTCAAACCCAACCCCAGTAACCAAACCATAAAACTTAAATAGTTAATTCGAAAACACGTTCACAGGGAAATGATGAGTTCTCACTCACGTAGGGCTAGGGTTCACATGTAAACAAGAGTAGAAAGTATCAGTATTGCAGTTGTATATCATTGAACAACACTATTTAAATGTGTTGACCTTGATGCACATTATCGTACAGTCACGTGTCGTTACTGAGTTATAATTGGCGGCATGACATCAAGCTAGCAAGCGTGCGGGCTGTCATGGTAACGCACCACCTTAGTAGTGACTGGGAACCAGTCTGCTGATGTACCCTATGGGTGTGGTATACACTTGCCTTTGACATTCATGCAAAACATATACTACTTTACCAACACCAGGCTCCCGGTTAGCTCAGTGGTTAAGCGCCGGTCTGTTGTGCGGGAAGTGGAGGGTTCTAACCCCGGCCGGACCAACACTCAGGGTCTTAAAATAACTGAGTAGAAGGTGCTGACTTTGTGAAATAATTTCGTTCACGAACTGCAAATGGTTAGACCTTCATCTCTTCTCGGATAAGGACGTTAAATCGTAGGCCCATCAGTGGATGAAGAGCCACCTCGTGGATATGCCACTGATTAAGCTTACCACTTTATATCACATTCTTTACACTTACTAGTGCTACGCGGCAAACATGATTCAATATCATAACTACATATACATATATAATCGCCGTGACCCCATATAACGCACCAATACCCACGATTGCTCTCATCTGACTTGATAGCTCAGTTGGTAGAGCGCCAGACATGTAACCTGGAGGTCGTTGGGTTCGAGTCCCACTTGGGTCAGAGATGTTTTCTCTTTCCCTCGTAGGGCGTGCATACTTAGCACTACAGCTTACCACTTTATATCACATTCTTTACACTTACTAGTGCTACGCGGCAAACATGATTCAATATCATAACTACATACCCATTATTATTATAGGCTCTCACACATCGGAATGGCCAAGATGTGATTGTAGACGGTCTATGGGCAGCAGGAGAGGCAGCATGTGCATCAGTTCATGGTGCTAACCGCCTGGGAGCTAACTCACTGCTAGACCTGGTGGTATTCGGTCGCGCGTGTGCTAACTTCATTGCCAAGGACAACAAACCTGGAGAAGTGTTACCTGAACTACCCAGGGTAGGCTGAAGATAATCTATACAATAAACAGCGAAGTGCGTGCTCTGGTTGGTCGATAGTCATGATCGATTAGAGTACAGATACACAGGTGACGTCACAAGGTCATGTGCGTGCTCTGGTTGGTCGATAGTCATGCTCGATTAGAGTACAGATACACAGGTGACGTCACAAGGTCATGTGCGTGCTCTGGTTGGTCGATAGTCATGATCGATTAGAGTACAGATACACAGGTGACGTCACAAGGTCATGTGCGTGCTCTGGTTGGTCGATAGTCATGCTCGATTAGAGTACAGATACACAGGTGACGTCACAAGGTCATGTGCGTGCTCTGGTTGGTCGATAGTCATGATCGATTAGAGTACAGATACACAGGTGACGTCACAAGGTCATGTGCGTGCTCTGGTTGGTCGATAGTCATGCTCGATTAGAGTACAGATACACAGGTGACGTCACAAGGTCATGTGCGTGCTCTGGTTGGTCGATAGTCATGCTCGATTAGAGTACAGATACACAGGTGACGTCACAAGGTCATGTGCGTGCTCTGGTTGGTCGATAGTCATGATCGATTAGAGTACAGATACACAGGTGACGTCACAAGGTCATGTGCGTGCTCTGGTTGGTCGATAGTCATGATCGATTAGAGTACAGATACACAGGTGACGTCACAAGGTCATGTGCGTGCTCTGGTTGGTCGATAGTCATGATCGATTAGAGTACAGATACACAGATGACGTCACAAGGTCATGTGCGTGCTCTGGTTGGTCGATAGTCATGATCGATTAGAGTACAGATACACAGATGACGTCACAAGGTCATGTGCGTGCTCTGGTTGGTCGATAGTCATGATCGATTAGAGTACAGATACACAGGTGACGTCACAAGGTCATGTGCGTGCTCTGGTTGGTCGATAGTCATGATCGATTAGAGTACAGATACACAGATGACGTCACAAGGTCATGTGCGTGCTCTGGTTGGTCGATAGTCATGATCGATTAGAGTACAGATACACAGATGACGTCACAAGGTCATGTGCGTGCTCTGGTTGGTCGATAGTCATGCTCGATTAGAGTACAGATACACAGGTGACGTCACAAGGTCATGTGCGTGCTCTGGTTGGTCGATAGTCATGATCGATTAGAGTACAGATACACAGGTGACGTCACAAGGTCATGTGCGTGCTCTGGTTGGTCGATAGTCATGCTCGATTAGAGTACAGATACACAGATGACGTCACAAGGTCATGTGCGTGCTCTGGTTGGTCGATAGTCATGATCGATTAGAGTACAGATACACAGGTGACGTCACAAGGTCATGTGCGTGCTCTGGTTGGTCGATAGTCATGATCGATTAGAGTACAGATACACAGATGACGTCACAAGGTCATGTGCGTGCTCTGGTTGGTCGATAGTCATGATCGATTAGAGTACAGATACACAGGTGACGTCACAAGGTCATGTGCGTGCTCTGGTTGGTCGATAGTCATGCTCGATTAGAGTACAGATACACAGGTGACGTCACAAGGTCATGTGCGTGCTCTGGTTGGTCGATAGTCATGATCGATTAGAGTACAGATACACAGGTGACGTCACAAGGTCATGTGCGTGCTCTGGTTGGTCGATAGTCATGATCGATTAGAGTACAGATACACAGGTGACGTCACAAGGTCATGTGCGTGCTCTGGTTGGTCGATAGTCATGATCGATTAGAGTACAGATACACAGGTGACGTCACAAGGTCATGTGCGTGCTCTGGTTGGTCGATAGTCATGATCGATTAGAGTACAGATACACAGATGACGTCACAAGGTCATGTGCGTGCTCTGGTTGGTCGATAGTCATGATCGATTAGAGTACAGATACACAGATGACGTCACAAGGTCATGTGCGTGCTCTGGTTGGTCGATAGTCATGATCGATTAGAGTACAGATACACAGGTGACGTCACAAGGTCATGTGCGTGCTCTGGTTGGTCGATAGTCATGATCGATTAGAGTACAGATACACAGGTGACGTCACAAGGTCATGTGCGTGCTCTGGTTGGTCGATAGTCATGATCGATTAGAGTACAGATACACAGATGACGTCACAAGGTCATGTGCGTGCTCTGGTTGGTCGATAGTCATGATCGATTAGAGTACAGATACACAGATGACGTCACAAGGTCATGTGCGTGCTCTGGTTGGTCGATAGTCATGATCGATTAGAGTACAGATACACAGGTGACGTCACAAGGTCATGTGCGTGCTCTGGTTGGTCGATAGTCATGATCGATTAGAGTACAGATACACAGGTGACGTCACAAGGTCATGTGCGTGCTCTGGTTGGTCGATAGTCATGATCGATTAGAGTACAGATACACAGATGACGTCACAAGGTCATGTGCGTGCTCTGGTTGGTCGATAGTCATGATCGATTAGAGTACAGATACACAGGTGACGTCACAAGGTCATGTGCGTGCTCTGGTTGGTCGATAGTCATGATCGATTAGAGTACAGATACACAGATGACGTCACAAGGTCATGTGCGTGCTCTGGTTGGTCGATAGTCATGATCGATTAGAGTACAGATACACAGATGACGTCACAAGGTCATGTGCGTGCTCTGGTTGGTCGATAGTCATGATCGATTAGAGTACAGATACACAGATGACGTCACAAGGTCATGTGCGTGCTCTGGTTGGTCGATAGTCATGATCGATTAGAGTACAGATACACAGATGACGTCACAAGGTCATGTGCGTGCTCTGGTTGGTCGATAGTCATGCTCGATTAGAGTACAGATACACAGGTGACGTCACAAGGTCATGTGCGTGCTCTGGTTGGTCGATAGTCATGATCGATTAGAGTACAGATACACAGATGACGTCACAAGGTCATGTGCGTGCTCTGGTTGGTCGATAGTCATGATCGATTAGAGTACAGATACACAGGTGACGTCACAAGGTCATGTGCGTGCTCTGGTTGGTCGATAGTCATGATCGATTAGAGTACAGATACACAGGTGACGTCACAAGGTCATGTGCGTGCTCTGGTTGGTCGATAGTCATGATCGATTAGAGTACAGATACACAGGTGACGTCACAAGGTCATGTGCGTGCTCTGGTTGGTCGATAGTCATGATCGATTAGAGTACAGATACACAGATGACGTCACAAGGTCATGTGCGTGCTCTGGTTGGTCGATAGTCATGATCGATTAGAGTACAGATACACAGGTGACGTCACAAGGTCATGTGCGTGCTCTGGTTGGTCGATAGTCATGATCGATTAGAGTACAGATACACAGGTGACGTCACAAGGTCATGTGCGTGCTCTGGTTGGTCGATAGTCATGATCGATTAGAGTACAGATACACAGGTGACGTCACAAGGTCATGTGCGTGCTCTGGTTGGTCGATAGTCATGATCGATTAGAGTACAGATACACAGATGACGTCACAAGGTCATGTGCGTGCTCTGGTTGGTCGATAGTCATGATCGATTAGAGTACAGATACACAGATGACGTCACAAGGTCATGTGCGTGCTCTGGTTGGTCGATAGTCATGATCGATTAGAGTACAGATACACAGGTGACGTCACAAGGTCATGTGCGTGCTCTGGTTGGTCGATAGTCATGATCGATTAGAGTACAGATACACAGATGACGTCACAAGGTCATGTGCGTGCTCTGGTTGGTCGATAGTCATGATCGATTAGAGTACAGATACACAGGTGACGTCACAAGGTCATGTGCGTGCTCTGGTTGGTCGATAGTCATGATCGATTAGAGTACAGATACACAGATGACGTCACAAGGTCATGTGCGTGCTCTGGTTGGTCGATAGTCATGATCGATTAGAGTACAGATACACAGGTGACGTCACAAGGTCATGTGCGTGCTCTGGTTGGTCGATAGTCATGATCGATTAGAGTACAGATACACAGGTGACGTCACAAGGTCATGTGCGTGCTCTGGTTGGTCGATAGTCATGATCGATTAGAGTACAGATACACAGGTGACGTCACAAGGTCATGTGCGTGCTCTGGTTGGTCGATAGTCATGATCGATTAGAGTACAGATACACAGGTGACGTCACAAGGTCATGTGCGTGCTCTGGTTGGTCGATAGTCATGATCGATTAGAGTACAGATACACAGGTGACGTCACAAGGTCATGTGCGTGCTCTGGTTGGTCGATAGTCATGATCGATTAGAGTACAGATACACAGATGACGTCACAAGGTCATGTGCGTGCTCTGGTTGCTCGATAGTCATGATCGATTAGAGTACAGATACACAGGTGACGTCACAAGGTCATGTGCGTGCTCTGGTTGCTCGATAGTCATGATCGATTAGAGTACAGATACACAGGTGACGTCACAAGGTCATGTGCGTGCTCTGGTTGCTCGATAGTCATGATCGATTAGAGTACAGATACACAGATGACGTCACAAGGTCATGTGCGTGCTCTGGTTGGTCGATAGTCATGATCGATTAGAGTACAGATACACAGATGACGTCACAAGGTCATGTGCGTGCTCTGGTTGCTCGATAGTCATGATCGATTAGAGTACAGATACACAGGTGACGTCACAAGGTCATGTGCGTGCTCTGGTTGGTCGATAGTCATGATCGATTAGAGTACAGATACACAGGTGACGTCACAAGGTCATGTGCGTGCTCTGGTTGGTCGATAGTCATGATCGATTAGAGTACAGATACACAGGTGACGTCACAAGGTCATGTGCGTGCTCTGGTTGGTCGATAGTCATGATCGATTAGAGTACAGATACACAGGTGACGTCACAAGGTCATGTGCGTGCTCTGGTTGGTCGATAGTCATGATCGATTAGAGTACAGATACACAGATGACGTCACAAGGTCATGTGCGTGCTCTGGTTGGTCGATAGTCATGATCGATTAGAGTACAGATACACAGGTGACGTCACAAGGTCATGTGCGTGCTCTGGTTGGTCGATAGTCATGATCGATTAGAGTACAGATACACAGGTGACGTCACAAGGTCATGTGCGTGCTCTGGTTGGTCGATAGTCATGATCGATTAGAGTACAGATACACAGATGACGTCACAAGGTCATGTGCGTGCTCTGGTTGGTCGATAGTCATGATCGATTAGAGTACAGATACACAGGTGACGTCACAAGGTCATGTGCGTGCTCTGGTTGGTCGATAGTCATGATCGATTAGAGTACAGATACACAGGTGACGTCACAAGGTCATGTGCGTGCTCTGGTTGGTCGATAGTCATGATCGATTAGAGTACAGATACACAGGTGACGTCACAAGGTCATGTGCGTGCTCTGGTTGGTCGATAGTCATGATCGATTAGAGTACAGATACACAGGTGACGTCACAAGGTCATGTGCGTGCTCTGGTTGGTCGATAGTCATGATCGATTAGAGTACAGATACACAGGTGACGTCACAAGGTCATGTGCGTGCTCTGGTTGGTCGATAGTCATGATCGATTAGAGTACAGATACACAGGTGACGTCACAAGGTCATGTGCGTGCTCTGGTTGGTCGATAGTCATGATCGATTAGAGTACAGATACACAGGTGACGTCACAAGGTCATGTGCGTGCTCTGGTTGGTCGATAGTCATGATCGATTAGAGTACAGATACACAGGTGACGTCACAAGGTCATGTGCGTGCTCTGGTTGGTCGATAGTCATGATCGATTAGAGTACAGATACACAGGTGACGTCACAAGGTCATGTGCGTGCTCTGGTTGGTCGATAGTCATGATCGATTAGAGTACAGATACACAGATGACGTCACAAGGTCATGTGCGTGCTCTGGTTGGTCGATAGTCATGATCGATTAGAGTACAGATACACAGGTGACGTCACAAGGTCATGTGCGTGCTCTGGTTGGTCGATAGTCATGATCGATTAGAGTACAGATACACAGGTGACGTCACAAGGTCATGTGCGTGCTCTGGTTGGTCGATAGTCATGATCGATTAGAGTACAGATACACAGGTGACGTCACAAGGTCATGTGCGTGCTCTATTTTGTTGGGAGAGTTTGCTGATTATTGTATAAATATAGATGTCATTTTGCCGTGAGTTTGTTCTCTTATAGATGAACAGGTGACGTCAAAACGTGAAGAGAACATAAGTTATGACACTACTGCGTCTCGTGGTATATATATATACCGTATTTCCTCGATTAAGCGCCCACCCTCGATTAAGCGCCCCCCCCCCCCCCCCCCTTGGCAACAAAATTTGAAATAAGCGCCCCCCCTCGATTAAGCGCCCCCCCTCCCCTCCCCCAATAAATATGGCACAGTAAGAGAGATGGCATACAACTTGCGTTTTATTACAAAGTTACGGCATGTTCCCCTATGTAGTACCGTATTAAAGTTATGTTTGGCTGATAAGGGAAATTAGTTTCTTTTCTTCCAACTCACATGATTATTAAGTCCATGTGCTTGCATAGCTCTTGTACCCGTAGCAGCTCGTTCTTCAGCCTTCTTCCCATTTCAACGCTTTGGGTAAATGCTGTGAAGCAGCCGGGGACGACAAGACCAATTTCCAGTTTCCGTGAGCCATTAAGCGCCCCCCCTCCATTAAGCGCCCCCCTTGGCAAAAAAAAATGAAATAAGCGCTCAGGGCGCTTAATCGAGGAAATACGGTATATTATTTAAACAATATTTGGGCTTTACATTTGCTCCAAGAGCTCTAAGCTCATCGTGGGGGCTCACGTGAATTAATTAAT
The DNA here is from genome assembly GCA_030867875.1 of Actinernus sp. WN-2022. Lineage (NCBI taxonomy): Eukaryota > Metazoa > Cnidaria > Anthozoa > Actiniaria > Actinernidae > Actinernus > Actinernus sp. WN-2022. The sequence goes on from JAOWCC010001210.1 coordinate 2,480,497, forward strand.
ACAATATTGACCACGAAGAAGCACAGAACAAACCCAAAACGAAGAATAAATAAATAAATAAACAAACAAATAAATAAATAAATACTGAAATGGCAAGTTACATCTCAATTAAAACGTCCAGATTGGTTTATGGTTTATTTTTATTTCACGTCGAAGATACAGGAAGCCGTTACCAGGTCTCCCAAGCCAGAGGCTTATGTTTAAGTATTCCGACGAACTCCGTGGTCGAATTGGAATTTAGGTTGGTTTTTGAGGAGAGAGGAAAACCAGAGAACCCGGAGAAAAACCCTCGGAGCAAGGGCGAGATACCAACAAACTCAACTCACATATGGCGCCGCGTCCGGGATTCGAACCTGGGCCACAGAGGTGAGAGGCGAAGCTTACCGGTGGTTCAGTCGTACCACCCGTACTCCCCTTATGAAAGTCCTTACGGCAATAAAAATAACAGCATTAGCTTTTGATAAACCGTTCAGTTTAAAACATCTACTCTTTTAGATAAATTAAGTAATGACCAAGCGTTACCGGCAGTCTGCATAACAGAGGCAAGCATTGTGCATCTATAGGAGGACATACGCCAAATGACATGTGCTCGTTAAGCTGACTTGTGCATAGCACTTAGTGCTGTGATACGGTACACATACTTTGATTGACTGCAATGTGCAACTGATATTAATTAGTCGTTTTTGTTTTATTGATGGCTGTCAAACAGAGTGCAGGTGAAGAATCGGTGGCCAATCTGGATGAGGTTCGATACGCCAATGGAGGCACATCAACAGCAACACTCAGGATAAACATGCAAAGGGTGACTAGAGCCTTCAATATACTCAACATCAAGTGTGCAATAAAAAGCAAACAAATTTAGTAATATAAGGTTATTCCGTTATAAACCGCATTGGACGTTTTTATACTAGAGACGCATAATGCGTATAGACGTATTTGGGCAAATAAAACTTAGTTTGTTCAGTCGCATATAATGCATCTTGTGCCCGTTTTTTATCTTAGGAAATTATATACTAACCTTTTTATCCAGAGACCCCAAACTGAAGCTGCCAAACACAGCTTCCATTATAGAGGGGCAGTTCTCTGGAACAATCTAACTAATGAGACAATAAACGAACAAAATACTAATGTTTTTAAAAGTCTTGTACGCAAGCACATTATCTTTTATAATAAATAAAGTAATTTTACCTAGCATTGTATATTAAAGCTTTATGTACAGCCCAAATTTATATTTGCAGATAGTATATTTATTGTTATTAACTTATCTTATATGACTTACATATTTTCACACGGCTCCCTTGAAGAGCATTTATTTCTGTATAATGATGGATACCGTGTATAATAAAGTTGATGATGATAACGCATTATGCGTCTCTAGTATAAATACGGCCATCTAGTATTCTCCTCATGTTACAGACCATGCAGGACCATGCAGCAGTGTTTAGGACAGGTCCTGTGCTGGAGAAAGGCTGCAAAGTAACGCTACAACTCTATCAAGAGTTACAGGATCTTAAGGTAACGTGCAGATTTCAACTTTTGGTGAAACTTTTCTTTGGATCATGCCAAACGTTAGGTGGTGGCGGTAGCGCTAGTCGGTGGTGGTGACAGCTGTGGTGGCGGTAGCGCTAGTCGGTGGTGGTGACAGCTGTGGTGGTGACAGCTGTGGTGGCGGTAGCGCTAGTCGGTGGTGGTGACAGCTGTGGTGGCGGTAGCGCTAGTCGGTGGTGGTGACAGCTGTGGTGGCGGTAGCGCTAGTCGGTGGTGGTGACAGCTGTGGTGGCGGTAGCGCTAGTCGGTGGTGGTGACAGCTGTGGTGGCGGTAGCGCTAGTCGGTAGCGTTCCCGGCTCTGGGTTCGTACCCCGATCAAGGCAGTGATTCCTCAAGGTGTAAAAACTTGCCCCCCTCGTGGCTCGGATGACCACGTATAACGGTGGTCCCGTTTCCAGAAATGGGGACGTAATAGAACCGCTGAACCAACCCTGTATCTTCTACGCGAAATAGACTATACCCAGCTTAGTCCCTACGCCTTCTGGCTGGTATTGTGTCTGAGTGGGTTAATGGGATCCCTGTGGTTTGTAATGGCTTGTGACGTCACAAGCCATTACAAACCACAGGGATCCCATTAACCCACTCAGACAATCCCGAGGCTGGACTATACCCATAATGTATGTACTGAGTCTGTTGTCATTCTAGTTATATGATCGTGGCTTAGTGTGGAATAGCGACCTGGTAGAAGCACTGGAGCTGCAGAACTTGCTGTTAAACGCCAGACAGACCATCCAAGGTGCCGTAGCTCGTACAGAGAGCAGAGGAGCACATGCCAGGGAAGACTTCAAGGTCTGTAACTCGTCTGTTTACTAACCCCCATACATAATGTTCTTACACCATCCACGGTGCTGATGATAAAAAATATGTGACCCTATTTAAGGGTCCGGTACCTCAAAAAACATACCCTGTACTGCGGCACACACCGAGTATGCCCCCGGAATAGAAGCTTAGTAAAATACTAAATGTGTAGTGCATCAATAATAACAAGTGATACATTGGTGATATAGGACCGTATTGACGAGTTCAACTATGCCAAGCCACTTGAAGGACAACAGAAAAAACCTTATGAACAACACTGGAGAAAACACACACTGTCGTGGGTTGACACAGCAACTGGCAAGGTAACTTGGGGGGGGGGGGGGGGGATGACCACACATGCTCTATAGAACAGTTAGTTACATTTTATTTTTTCTTGTCAGTTTGGAGGTTACATAAGCTAAATTGGTTAAATGTACCACCTATCACTCGTGTAATAATAACGTTCTGCCCAGTTGACGTCATAAAATATTAGCATAATGACAACATTGCATTGTGGGATCGAAATGCGGACAAATATTTCAAAATGGCTGCCTCGGACATAGTTGTTCCTGCGTGCGGTATGGATAATTTTAGAGTTTTACTCACAGAAGATGAGGTACGTTCCAGGTGCCAAATTAACCAAACCACCTGGGCCGGGTTGTTCAAAGCCCGATTAGTGTTAATCCTGGATTAACTCTGCACAAAACCTATTGGTTGTCATGGAAATTAACCCTGGATTAGCACTAATCGGGCTTTGAACAACCCGGCCCTGGTGAATGTAATGTTTTGGAGCTGAAACGTTGGTTAGAGTGCCACGAGGAGAAAAAAAGTGGGAAAAGACGAGAATTGGTTGAGGTTGACCCGAAGCTTCCTGGCGGTAATTTATCAGTATATCGTGAATCTGATCGACAAATACCCCAAAAACAGTGCTTCGTAGCACCTGCTTTCTTCATAGCTACACATTATTTTGAGTTGGGTTCTGGAATATTTGTCCGCATTTCAATCCCATGATGCTGTGCGTTAATTATGAGTTTTCTATATTTAGAGCTATTGCTTTATTAAGGGTTTCAATAACTCTTAAGGCTAGATGAGTTTTTCCAGGCCACCATCACAGATGTCTGTATAGTTATATATAGTTAGTATAGACATGTTATTCAGTAGTATGATTAAAGTGCATATAAGCCAAAATTAGTTATATTTGATATCGATTGTAAATGAAGTGTAGTCCAACGGTAGAATATTTCTTGATTTGGGTGTTACGTCTACAAGATATAAAGGTTTATATTTCCAATATGCTAATGATGTGATGTCATCACAGACATTTGCTGAATTTCTTTGTGCAAAATCACTTTGATAAGCTTCAAATATAACTTAGAATTTAAAAATAGGTAATTTGTCTCTACCAGCATGCTTTTGTATAATAAGTGTGTCGGTGATGACATCACATCATTAGCATATTGGAAATCTCGTAGACGTAACACCCAAATAAAAAAACTCTGAATTTCTAACGAGACCTGAAACAACCATGTGGGCTGATCAAAGCCAGGTCCCGGCTAATCCACAGATCGAATTGGAATTTAGCGTGTTGGTTTTTGCGGGGAGAACCTGGAGAAAAACCCTCGGAGCAAGGGCGAGGTACCAACAAACTCAACTCACATATGGCGTCCACCTGGCTCCCCTTAAAGATCAAGAAATATTCTACCGTTGGACTATCCACTTCATGTACAATCGATATCAAGTATAACTAATTTGGACTTATATGCGCTTTAAGAGTCGATGATGGCAGTACCGATGGCTTTGTAGCATGGCCGGCACTAGGTTAACAGTAAGTGGTTTCTCATTACAGGTTACTCTCGACTATCGACCAGTCATTGATGAGACTCTAAACCAAGACGATTGTGCGACTGTTCCTCCTGCTGTCAGGTCCTACTAGATTCAGTGACCAACATTACACGTTAAACTATCGTACTGACAAACATATCGAGGTTATCTATTCCGTTCTGTGCGAGAAGACCTAAAGCTCATCGACAAGACAAACACATCGAGGTTATCTATTCCGCTCTTTGGCGGGAAGACCTAAAGCTCACTGACAAGATTAAGTCTCGTAAGCTACAGTATTGGCTTGTGATCGTTACAGATTGTTTCTCATTGTTGAAACTCGACCAGCGTCTTCATAATCTTGCTAACGTGTGGCAAGATAATACAACTGTGACACTGGACTCATGGCTATTCTAGGGAGATCAGAGTCGTACTGTCACTTGCGACATTCTCCAACGAACGAGTCCCCATTCTGGTTCAATTTCCAGTTACCAGGGTGTACGTTTCAACGTGCACAACATATTAAAGTGCATGCATGCACTAACGTTTATTTTGTTATCACAAGTATCGATTCTGTATCACGTAAATGGTTGAATAGTTCTAGGTTTGAGTGTTCTATCAATAAGTTTCTATTTAGAAAGTTAATTTACTGTTATTTCTTTCTCTCTGATTTAGTCAAAATATTTCAAGTGGTAAGATCACTATACCCAGAGGTTTTCTTCGCTGATCGCCGCTTCGCGGTTCTCTCTAAGCAACGCCGGGAGAGAACCTCTGGGACCAGGGTATGAAATCACTGATACAAACTATAATTTTAACATGGATGTTGATAAAGTGTAACTTTTCTCTACCAGCATGTTTTTGTATAATAAACGATTCCTGGGTTTACATCGCATCATTAGCATTTTGCAGATATAAACCTCTAATTCAGACGCAACACTGAAATCAGGAAATATTCACCTAACATCGATATGCTTAGCATGGCTCTCTGGAAAGAGAGACCGTAGATAAGGTTTATTGCTAATATATACATATATAGTTTTGTTGCTATATTTGTGATGACAAAATAAACGTTAAGTGCACTTTAAATACGGTTAGAACGTAAAAAAATAATTTTCGTTTCTCGAAATTTTGTGTGATAGATTGTTATAACAAGTAACGATTTATTTGAAATATCGGAGATAGAAGAATATGGTATTTTTGTTGTAAAAAGCTCCGTAACTCTTATATTGTTACATTACTATAATGTTTAATACAACTGAATAGCTTGTTGTTAATAAAGGTAATTCGTTTATATGCTTTGTCTCGACTCTTGTCCTTTGTAAGGTAAACGGTTCTGATTGCAACGCAGTCCGTTTCACAACTGATTTTCGCGATATAGAGGGTTTGCACTCAATCCCCAGAGATTCAAATGACATGGCAGCCATGTTGGTGTACAGAACAAAAGAAGCTAACGAAGAATCTATTGTTAAAGGTACACCAACATGGCGGCTGACGTCACGTGCAAACGCTCTATACGAGTGCTGTCAGAAGACCTGAAACAACCATAGGGGCTGATCAAAGCCAGGTGAGAGGCGAAGCGCTTAACTACTGCGCCACCCCGGCTCCCAAAAAGGGCAACCTCGTTCACGTGACCAGCCCAGCTCCGAGCCACCTTCCGGTGTACCGAAGCACATGATTAATAATCCCATTTCTCGTGCCGTAATTTTGATCCTAGCTACCCATAACCGACCCTTCAGGTAGTGTATCGCATTAACGTTGGTGAGACTCTCCTCCAGAATGAGTAACAAGTCTCATTTTACTCTAACAGAGACGGAGCAAAGATATGCTGTGTTATTGAAAAGGATGTCTTACAGCTTTTTGGAAAGCTGTGGCATGAACATTACAGTATACGAACTGATCATTAGCCGCTCGAGAGCATCTACCGCAGATGGCCCCAGCAAACCTTTCAGGTGAATTCATCTTTAGAGTGGAATTGGAAACTATGGCATTGAACAACTCTGATATATCCGATGTTACCCAGAAGAACGTGCAGGAGCAAACTGCTATGGACCCTGAGCCCGCGATCGTGGTGGTAAGCGTGAGCAGTTGTTGATTACATTTGTTTGTTGGATGTGATAGTACTTGTTGAATGTGGATCGATTTATAGTTCTTGAATCTTGCACCAGATCAACTTCCATACTTCTCTCTCCAAAAAGCCAAGCAGACTTAATATGACAACAATTTCTTATTAATGTCATAATATAAACTATTTATCGACGTTGACCTAGTGGTCTACACCTGTTCTATATTGTTTTACACCTCGACGACGACGGATCGACAAAATCCGTTGTTTTCTAGTAGTTTGATTAATTACCACTGAACTAGTTCATATGATCATAAGCACATTACGATATTCACGTCCGAATTGTGAGAGATTTATAACGGCTCGTCACTGCAATTCCCATATTGTAAATAGTGCTTTTCCCGTAAAAGGACGACTAAATTAAAATATACATCACTTGAGTAAACTATTGTTCGAGTTCTGAACTACAACATGGTTTGTTCACCAAGACTGACTTAACGTTATTCTGTACAATGCTAAAGCCTGTGAACGCATCACTGATTTGTTCTTTTGAGTTAGACACATCGTTATCCCTCTCGTCTCACGTGAAGTACATGGCACTTTCCATTTTCTTTTCCACTTTGATAGCGTCCCAGTATTCTCTCATCTGAGCTTCCTCTGACTTCGATGAGGGTCCACCGCTGGAACTTTTAAGACAAAAAATACCCGACGTTTGAAGAGGGAAACTCTTATCGATTACACAGGGGCGTAGGCAGATTGAAAGGTTTTTTTTGGGGGGGGGGGGGGGGGGGTTAGGGGTAGGCCTGAGCGGATTGTGCTAGCATAATTTTTGGCATAATTGAGCAAACGAGCATAATTTTTCAAACAAGCACTGCTCGAGCATAATTACCAGATTGTTGCATAATTTGAAGCATTAAAGCCAAAAGCAATGCTATTATTGCTTTTATAGTGCCTTTCCTAATTATTAGCTGGTATATTTTGCTTAGATTCTAAATTTTTCCAAAGCAAATACCTGAATTTCACTTTCTAGTTATCTATTCTGGTTTTGACTTTCTAAGTGTGACTTAACCTTTGAAAAATAGGTCACCTAATAAAATGTTGTGTGAACAACTAAAAATGCCGCGCATCAACTAATGCCGGCCGTCTTCGAAAAACTTTTTTGTGAGCATAATTGTGTAATCTACGAGCATAATTTTTGAACTTTGGCATAATTTGGGCATAATTCGACAAAATTTGGAGCAGTGCTAGCGGCATAATATGCCACTTTTAGGAGCACAATCCGCTCAGGCCTAGTTAGGGGGCATGGCATTTCCTGCATTAAGGGAGCAAGAAACATACTCGCTCTTTCTTTTTTCCATTTTTCTTTTGGGTTGGAAATGGAAATTTTCCTTAGGGAAGAGGTCAAAACAAAGGTACTCTGGCGGGACCCAATTTTGATGGAAGAGGGGTTGTACCCGGAACCCACCTGACCTATTTTGGCAAAATCTAGATTTTTGACCACAAATATCTTCTTGAATAAAATACTTATTGAAGAAGTAACTATATTTCTAGCTTCTACAGACAGAGAATAACGTGTATCTGCATTAAAATCAGGTATCCCTATTTTACAACGCGAGAAAATCACCCTCGAAAAAAGGGGTAGGGGGTATTACCCGCCACCTCCCCTGACAAAATTGGGTTCCATTCGAAATCCATTGTTTTGACATCTTCCCAGGGAAGGGCGGAATGGGAGGCAAACCGATAGATTAACACCTGATACACAATACCGTACCTTACTCCTCCATTGACGAGATGTCTGGCTCGAAATGCTGCCAGATGTGCGTAATACGCAGGCGCAGGCATGGACACGCTACGGGTGCACCTGGCATAGGTATGGCACAGCTGGTACGTCAACTTCTGTAGGTCGTTAGCCGTAAAGTTATTGTCGTCATAGATCACGTGATAATGTGTAGGACGACTGGTGCCCTGAAATGAACCAAGGACAACGCATTTCATTACGTCAACACGTAATTCAGTCACATTGTATTCTAGTGTTATTCTTCTCAAAAACAACACTCGTCCCCAGGGGTAATTCCATCAATGACAAGAAAAATAAAACGTTTTCGAATGCAAAGTTCTCAACTGCGACGTCTTGTAGTTTAGGCAGAGAAAACTAAACTTCTCAGAGATTAGTTCAGTTCATCGGTGATAATATTAATATTGGTAATCATTAGTGTGCAAGTTCAATTAACGATTAATAGTGTGAGTGATGTTTGAAAATTCTAACAAAATAATACGAGTCCACAGCTCAGCGAATCCGAATTGAGCACAACTCACAACTCACAGCTCAGCAAATCAGAATTGAGCACAACTCACAGCTCAGCGAATCCGAATTGAGCACAACTCACAGCTCAGCAAATCAGAATTAAGCATTTTTGTATCAATATTATTACAATGTGATAGCATGACATAAAAAGTCCCTCCGCCTGCGGCGTTGGGTCTTCCACAAATCCTCCCTTGGCTCTCGGGGAAATTTAATTACTAATTCCCTCGTTCCATATGCTATTAGTAGAGAAAATGGCATTAACTGCTCGTCATGACCTTCATCTTTTGTACTCACTCGTTTGGTTTCCCTTTCTGTGAGAAGTGTATTTCTACATAAGAACATGTAGCGTTTTGAAAATAGTCAGTTTATAACCGTTTATGATTGGATAATATTATTAGTACTACTGTTGTAACTTAAGTCTCAGTTCTAATCAGTGCTTTCAGAGTGTACAACCTTTTACAGTTCATTCCGTTTTTACCAAAATAAATTTGTCAAGGATTATCGACGAGTTTTCGGTTACACAGCCGTATCGGAGTCAGAGCACCAGCCGAGGTACGGGACACGTTCCGCTCGTGCATCCACATCTTTCCAAGACCTCGAACGTGCATTTTTTTTAAATAAAGCATGGAGTACTATCTTGTATTTTATAGCTAAGTAATTTCTAGAGCTGTGATTGGTCAATTTGCAGTCCATCACTTCCGGTACGGATCTTCCACCCACTTCCGGTCTCAAAGAAAACGAAGAAGCCATACAAATATCTTATTGACCTCGTTTACTCGGTCCATACCGTAAGTTATGGTCGTCGTTTCTTCCCCCTTTTTATGGCCTTCGCACTTGAGCCACAAAATGAAAAAAAAAAAAACTGTCCATAACTTTCGGTACGGACCGAACAAATGAGGTTCATAAAAGGTTTAGATTTGTGACAATAAAGTAAGTATTTTACCTGGATACCAAAATGGCTACAGAGGTAGAAGTCAAACTCAAACGGATGGACGATACCGCTATCCACTGTCGTCCCCGCGGGCACATTTCTCGATTTTCCACAGGCTTCTCTCTCATTCGCACAGAATAACCTTGCATGATGTCTTTTCTGTACGACAACAAAGGTGATGGGTGGTTGATAGTCTTTCTCAAGCTCGTAACACGCTTGTTGGACGGCACGTACTTCCTGTAGAAGAACTTGTTCAAACTGTCCCTCACTCACTCCATCTCTGTAGAAGACGATTCTACGAGGTTTCCTTTGATTCTTTTTGTAGAACTCTTTCATCAACTCTTTCACCATTTGTGCTAGATCCAGGATGATTTCTTGCGCTGCCTTGTTCTTCATGTGTGTCTGGGGCCGAACACGTGCACAGTAGCGACTGGCATGGGGATCCAGACTAGCGACTACTGCTGCAATTGATGGAATGCTGCTCTCTCCAGGTGATGGGTGAGTCACGTCTGCACCAAAGATGATCACTGGTTCTTTGAATATTGGTGGCCTTAATGATGGGTCAATGACATGGTTAGTGCCACCAAGCTTGGCATTAATCTTCATGGCAATGTTAGAGCATACTTGTGGCTTTGAGTCAAGGAATTGCTTCATCTGTATGCACTGGGTCGCTATACCAAGGACCGTGTCCCCGATGTGCTTCACCTCTTTGTAAACATCCTTATTGCCTCTGTCTGGCAGCGCCACCACTATAAGTTGTAGACCTTGGTATTTTTGGATAAATTCAGCGAAGAGATCTCCGATCTAGAGGGTAAAAATGTTATGTTGCACTTACGATCAGTAATTTACCCATCAACACACACATGCTGATCGAGAATGTAAAGTTCTCTAGTTTACGTGGCAATGATTAATGACGTTATTAGTCGGCTAACTAGGATGCTGTCCCCTAAAGCCATACAATCTCTCCTTTTTCCGTTTTTGGAAATCTCGCCACATTTTTATTATCAAATCAATCTTCCTCAAAACATAGCGCCCCAATGGGTAACACATAGCGCCCCAATGGGTAACACATAGCGCCCCAATGGGTAACACATAGCGCCCCAATGGGTAACACATAGCGCCCCAATGGGTAACACATAGCGCCCCAATGGGTAACACATAGCGCCCCAATGGGTAACACGTGGATGCAACTGATGTGTATTGTATTAATTATCTGATAACCACCATGTGACTGTACCCTTAACTGGAAAACTTGGAATCTTTCTAAGCAAAATTCAGATTTTTGACCACGAATATCTTCTTGAATAAAATGTTTATCAAAGTAGCAAGTATATTTCTAGTTTCTACAGGCAAAGAAGAACGTGTAGGGGGTTATTAGCCATCACTTCTCCTGACAAAATCGGGTACCCAAAGAATATTATTATTTTGGCCGCTCCCCTTATTGTCTGGGGAGGGCTATATATTTTTAGACTTCTTGATTTCATGGTGAGCTATTTTGGGATCGCTTTGCAAATAGCTATTGGCCAGCGGACAGTGCTCATTTGGCGCATGTGCAACGAGGTCGTCAAATGTGACGAGTTTGCCCTCGTGCTCAGTTATAGCTTGCTTGCTTAATGGGGTCGTCTTGTGTGACGAATTTGCCCCCATGGTGAGCTATTTTGGAATCGCTTTGCAAATAGCTATTGGCCAGCGGACAGTGCTCATTTGGCGCATGTGCAACGAGGTCTTCAAATGTGACGAGTTTGCTCTCGTGCTCAGTTCTAGCTTGCTTGCTTCGTATTTGCTTGCCGGATTGCCCCACCCACCCGTCCCTACTATGGAAGGTCTAAGACCTAGGTAAGTATCTTTTTTCCACTGTAATTCAGTGTGACAGGTGCCGGGGGTTGCCCCGTGGCTTGGTTGCCATGGTTCCCTCCTTAGTTGCGCATTGCTTACCTGTTGCTAGTACTTGCATTGCAAATGGCACCCACCCTCCATCCTTATTGACAAGTTAAATACGTTTGCGTCAACTTTACAGATAGTAACAAGGCAACCGGCGATGAAGACTTGAGAAACGTTAATCCCAATAGCAATTAATGTTTCACATCGATCTTCAATTACTAATTAAATCAAATATCGATTACTATATCACTTCGCATTCCAGGCATGCCATTCTGCTAACAGTGTAGTGAGTGAATGAGTGAGCGACACGATTTTCCCATCCATCCCGATAACTTATTCCTGTGCTTGCACGCATCCACAAGTTAAAAGGTAAACCTACTAAGATTAGTGTGATATTTCCTGTGATGGGATTCTTAATCAGTTAATTTGTTTACTTGGTCCCTTCCTCAACTTTGAAATGGCTAGGCCTTTATAGGTGAAGTTAGTCGACTAGCAAGTCGACTAGCAAAAAAATGCACTACGGCAACCTTTTTTCCGCGTAATTTTCTATTTTCTTCTAGTACTTTCTAAAATACACATATTAAATGAGGAGCTCTTCAATATGCTATTAGTGCTTATCTTTTATTACATAGATCTTTCATTTTAGGAATAAATCAGTCATTCCACACAAAAATGAGTGACATAACAGTGCACAATGTGGATAAGCCATATTAAGTGATAAACAACTGATTACTAATACTGTTTTCTTTTCAACACAAGGCAGGTGAACTCACCTGATCAGGGAATCTTGCATACTTTGCAACACATGGTCGTCCAGCCATAACCATTCCTTCATTCTTACAGACATGCTCCATCTGTCTGGAGAAATTCTCTAGCTTCTGTCCTCCACACCACTTTGGATCTGCAAAGCATACTAGTGCCCAGGTCTCAACACTCATCCCTTTGTAGAACTGCTTGCCACGCATGTCCCAGGAGCCGTCCCTTGGAACGAGCATATTGTTTGTTTCTCCTCCAAGTTTGAGCCGAGGAGCAGGTAAAACTCGTCCTTTAACATCAACCATATTCTTGTTAATGCTCATACCATATTCATCTCTCAGGTACTGGTGACTGACATCATCTAGTTCATTGACCTGTTAAGATTGAAGGAAAAAGGAAAGGTTTGGATACTCTGTCCATGTGACGTAAAGGTTCAAACACGTAAATACATTTCATTATTGTTGTTGCAGTGTTATAATGTTTGGTAAACTATATCTTACATTGCGACTAATGAAACTGGGGCCACTTAATTAGACAACGAGAACAAATCACATTACAAATCACAAAAACATAGCATTCCAACTTACTAATCCTAACAACATCTAAGCTACATGTATACAGGTATGTGTCGCCCCAAAGGGTGTGGTTTTCGAGCTGTTTTAGTCTGGAATAGGGTCATAACTTTCGCATTTGTAGTCTGGAATAGGGTCATAACTTTCGCATTTGTAGTCTGGAATAGGGTCATAACTTTCGCATTTGTAGTCTGGAATAGGGTATGATCTTGGCAGGGAAGTAGGAGACCACACATTTTCATATATTTCTCTTGTTATGAAAATTAATAGACTACGGTCTGAAAAAGGGTATTATATTTTGGTCTGAAATAGGGTCAGAGACCTGGGCAGTACCCACCCAACATTTCTGAGGTTCCGGGATTCTTGACTCTAGCTAGTCCACCAAATTTACCTCTTACCAGATCAAAACTCAAGCAAGTTGAAATGCTATTGTCTTGTACTCGACACTCAAATGGAGTGGTTTTTGATTGAGTGTTGAAAGTAATAAGTGATTGCTTTGGTTTCCGTTTGCTTTATAGCTTTTCTCTTGGCTGTGAAAAATGTTGTGTAATTATCAGCCAATCGAGTTCTAAACTAGAACCAAACATTGTTTTGGTCCATCATGCAATCAATTTTCGTTTTAGCGAGAGCTCTTCACGATTGCGTTTACTTTTCCTCGTGATTGGTTCAAGTAAAACCAATCACAAATTACTTCAATTTGTGATTGGCTCATTGTGTTTTTGCTTGTTCATGATTGGCTCATTGCATTTTCATTTGCTCCCATGCTTGGATCTGTAATTACTTTGAACACTCAGTCGAAAACCTCTCTAACCCCAAAATTGAAATGCTTTGTTTTCGTTCTGAAATATTATTGGTTCTCGCTGTCTAAATGGTTAGAGTAGTCACACAAGAATCAAATACATGGTGATTAGTGGATATAGAACTCACCCACTGTGAAATATCACGCTTCCTTTCTGGAGCAGGGCGAGCTGTCCTTTTGATCATAGCTCTCGTCTGTTCTTCAGTTAGTTTGCGCCGCTGTGTAGGTACCATCTGGCACACCTCCATCGGCAGACAATTCCTCTTCTGACCCACAACCAGGCACGGTAAGTGAGGGTAGCTACAATAAAAACCACACCAGAAAGTTAAAAAGTGAAAGCTACATGTACATTTATTTGAACAATGACTTATTGTGTGATGTACCGTTTGTCAGTGATAAGAAAAAAAGGTATAATAATTTGTTACAGCAAATGAGGAGAGTGTTTTACTTAACAAATAAAGAAGCCTTAGCCATGTTTCATACTATCATAAAACACGATGGACATTTGAGAACATGAGAGAAATGTTAAACACAAGCAAAGGCACATGCTTTCAACATTTCTCGAGTGTTCTCAAATGACCAGAGTGTTTGATGATAGTATAAAACATGGATTTAAGGCTTCGTTATCTGTTTTATAATATAGATTTACATGCGCGATGAAACACGTCGGCAAACCATGTTATATACTCTGATAAAACATGGCTTTTTAACCAATCAGAGCGTGCATACTATCGTATCCATATTATCATAGGAAATAAACCACTCATATATAACTCATACATCAGGGGCGTAGGGAGGTCCTGAAAATTGGGGTAGAGGATATCACTGTTCAATTAAAGACTTTCCATTATATACTTGGGAACACTGTGCATAGTTCATTTATAAACTAAGGAACATTTAGCTATCTTGGCCTCATTGTAAAATGGCAACCATAAAGATTGCAACTTATTGAATAATTCATAAGATGATCTTGGCTCTGCATCAAGTATTACTCTTGCAGCTCTCTTAGAACTGTAATCTTAGGATTCTCGTTAAATATTCCTTACTGCAATTATGCCATTATTATTACTACATTAACGTAATTCATAATAGGTCTAACCATTATATTGTAATATAATATTCTCTGTTTCAATGGTAGACAATAATTAATCTTGTTTAGGACTCCGATTCTCTGTGATAGCTTTTTACACAGTTTGTTGACATGGTAACAGAAAGTCAGCCCACTGTAGATTTCTAAGCCGAGTAACTGATGCTGACTCAACTGAGTGAATATGTCAATCAAATAAATGACTAAGATATTAAAATACCAAGCTATAGCTACCTCAGGGTCTGCCTTACCGAAGTTTTATTCTGTATTTTTCATCGAAATACTTCTCCACAGAGATCTCTCTTGTTTCACTTCCCTCAACCAACTCAAAAAAATTGTTGGCAGCAGGTTTTGACAGGTCCATAACAGTGTACTTTCTCTTCATACCAGGAATGTGGCACGTTTCTACTCTTAGACCTGCACATGTTAAAGTAAATTCAATAATAACTACACAAAACGTTATAATAAATATATTTATATATTAACCAGAAGTGTTTGATCCAGAGCATGCATTGCCATGCATTAGGTAGCAAATACAATTTCACTAAAAACAAATTGAACTACCAGAAACTCCTCAAGTCTCTGTTGATGACAGAGTAATTATAGGCCTCAAGATGACAAACACCACATAAATGTACACAATTAAAAAGGCCACTCCTACTGTTTTCACTTTCTCATCGCCACAGTTTGCTAAAGATGGGTCACTTGGTCTGTCCCCAAGAATAAGCCAAAAAATCCAGATTTGGAGCCTGGAACCTACTAGGCACAGTATCTAAGCCTACTATATATTAGATACCAGGGCCGGGTTGTTCAAAGCCCGATTAGTGCTAATCCAGGGTTAATTTCCATGACAACCAATAGGTTTTGTGCAGAGTTAATCCAGGATTAACACTAATCGGGCTTTGAACAACCCGGCCCAGGGGTTCTACTGCCTCTCTTCACCAATGTTAAGGTGCCACCAGTGAGAAGTTCCAACTTACTGTTTTTTTCAAAAAGCCAAAATTTGGGTCAGTCAGACAAAGACAAATTAAAAAGAGTAGGATTTGGACAGCATTTTGATATGAAAACAACACCTTTGGTATCATTGTGGAAATCGTTCAACTGTCTCTTGTCCATCTGCCATCTTTTGTATCTACATGTAACTCACCTTTGGTATCATAAATTGTGGAATTAGTTTGACTGTCTCTTGTCCATCTGCCATCTTTTGTTATCTAACTCACCTTTTATATCATCATGGAATTCTCTTGACTGTCTCTTGTCCATCTGCCATCTTTTGTTATCTAACTCTTGTATATTTCTGATGTTTAGCATTTCAGCTAAATACTCCACCACTGGCATGCACTTTTGGAAACCCTTGGAAGACACTACAAAATAATGTGCAAGAGAGAGAGATGAACAACAGCTATCATAGAAATGAGTCTCAACATTGGAAACCCTTGAAGATACTACAATAATTAATGTGCAAGAGAGAGAGAGATGAACAACAGCTATCACAGAAATGAGTCTCAACATTGGAAATCCTTGAAGATACTACAATAATTAATGTGCAAGAGAGAGAGATGAACAACAGCTATCACAGAAATGAGTCTCAACATTGGAAATCCTTCAGTTGGAAGATAGTATGAAATAATGTACAAGAGAGAGAGAGACATGAACAACAGCTATCATAAACATATAGCACCGCAATGGAGAACTTGTGGATGTAAAGTGTATTTTAGTGGCAGTGTTCTTAAGGGTAAACATGTGGAAATGTTCATAGTTTAAGTAATGGTTCGCCAAAGATTAACAGAAATTTGAGAAATGTGAGAAATTTTATTATGCAAACTAAACGATTTTGTAAATAAGTTATTTTTCGTATTGGCCAACCTGTTTGTGTTTGTGTGCGTGTTGTGAAAAACAAAAGGAATATTAGAGTTAAATGTAATGTTTAGTAGGGTAGAAAATGCTATCTGTAATTTACATGCGTCCCCAAGATGAGCCATTTAGAGCTCTTGGGATCAATGTAAAAAAATATTGTTTAAATAAAAAAAAAATTATAAAAAAATTAAAAAAATTAACAGGAGCAAAAGACAATAGGGTGCAGCAATGAAGAATTCCCAATAACGATTTTGCTTGAATATGCCTTATGTGATGTCTGAGATGTCTACAGTCAGAATTATAAACTAAGAATAAAGGAGACTGTATGGTGTTGGTCATTCTGCTGTGAAAACTGAAATAAATCACCATTCAGCCAATCAAGGGGGGATACAAAAATATTTGAATCACAAATTTGAGAACTTTCTCCAATAACGATTTTCTTTGAAATCAGACCACAAGTAATTTGATCAAAACTAAATTGAAACATCAAAAATTATCTAGTTTTCTATTGAATGTACGAGTATCAACCATGAAATTATGAGAAAGAAGAATAGAACATTAACATCTTTTTACATTGCTTGCCGTTCAGTGCTCCTGTTCTTAGCCGCAACATTACTTAACTCTTTGTCGTCCGATCGTGTGTGAGCTCAATTGGTGAAATCCTGAGTGCTAACTCAACCCTCCGCCCTCAGTTCAAGTTTGGCTAGCCCGGGGTAGTTAAATACTGCTGACATTTTAAACCAAGGGCTCAAACTTTCCCCACAATGCCATTCGGGTGAATTCTACGAACTGGTCGATGGTAGGTATTGCAACTTCTGTAGGGTTTCCAATGAAATGTGCTCTAATTTTGGAGAAAAATGCCACTGTCAGAGAGCTTGAGGACATCATTAAGTCTGAGGACGGCTGAAAAGTACTTGGTTTGCTTTTAGTAGGCCTTGTGAGGGGATTTCACAGGGTTTTTCTGTTGTGTTTGTGCTTTCAGACACAGGGAAAAATTCTTCAATGAAATCCTTGAAATCCTGCAGTTGGCAGTCTTTTACCCCTGCTCAACCTATTAGGATGTGTTTTTGTCACTTTAAAGCAACGGCTAGAGTCCAAATCACAACTCTTGGTTGTAGGGGTAAAATACTTATTTAAAAAACCTACAGGAGTTCCAGAGGGGGGACCCTTGTGATTTATTTGTTGATTACCCAGCATGCAATTGGAGGTGGGAGCAGGTAAATGTGGTCGAGTGAAATGCAGTGTAAACATCGGTGTGGTTCACTGTCGCTTGGTGTGTTTTGTGAAAACAAACCTGCTGGTTGGAAAGATTAAATAAGGTACTGTAACGACTGAGTGGTTATTTTGTGTTTGCTCTTGATTTCAAGTGCGAATGGGAAGGTTTTTTTGAGCCGATTTTCAGCTCCTCAAAATTCGTGAAAATCGAAGAAACGAAACAATCACCAAAACAAATGAGCTTTTCTCCATAGTGAAAGAGTCGAACGATCCCTGTTATAGCTCTGACTTTGAAGCCATACATCCCTTCGCATAATATTGCAATATCGTCTTTCCAGCATGTCTAGACGTGATGCAATAATTTTTCTAGTAACGGACTCATGCGTCTCCTATTTACAGGCTCGGACGGTAAAGAGTTAAGTTGTTATTGCTGTTGTGATAGCCTGTAAATCCATGTTACTAATGACGTCATCATTACAACATCACCACCAAGTAATGCATGGGGACCCAATACCATGTCTGTCAAAGTTTGAGCTGCCTGGCATTAGAAGTGAGGGAGATATGAGCATGTATTTAAAATCATGTGACCAATGACATCATCGTTACCACATCACCACTAAGTGATTTATAGGGACCCAATACCATGTCTGTGAAAGTTTGAGCCACCTACCATTAATATTAAGTAAGTTAGGCATTAACTTTACAGTTAGTAACAAGAAGGGAACCAGTGATGAGGAATTGAGCAACATCAATTCCAACGGCAATAGCCCACTTCCGTGATATGCTTTACTTGTCACACACAAAGGTTTCAATACGAGGCTCTGTGCTAAATTAAATTTATTATTTTCTCTGTGAAAAGAATAAATTTAATTTAGCACAGGGCCTCGTATTGAAACCTTTGTGCGTGACAAGTAAAGCATATCGCACAAGTGGGCTATTAATGTTCTACATCGATCTTCAATTATTAATTAAATCAGATATTGATTACTATTATCTTATCAATTTGCATTCCAAACATTCAATTCTGCTAACATCTTAGTGAGTCAGTGAACGAGAGTGTCATCAGCGAGCGACACAATTCCCCCAACCATCCCGATAACTCGTTCCTACACTTGCATGCATCCACAAGTTAAAAATGAGTCTCAACATTGGAAACCCTTGGAAGCTACTACAAAATAATGTGCAAGAGCGAGATTAACAACAGCTATAAATATTATAGAAATGAGCCTCAATTACATTTTTGAGATTGGAAATAATCAAAGTGAACTGCAGGCACATGTGTAGCCAGTGGCTACAATTGTCACTCATGCAACGTCATGTGAAGCGGCAAGTGTTGTATGCGTGGAGTGGGGATGGTGTAACAGCTTGTCTCGCCTTGTGGTCTCGCCTGATGCTTGTTGTGTGCTGCTTGCATTACAGACTGATTGCTTTCCCTCCCAACCAAACCCCCTTTTTTAAGGGCCCATTGACATATTCCATTGCTTAGCAACACCGTTGCAATGCTCGCAGGAGCAGATGTGATTTTGACTTTAGGTTTATGCTAGCCTGAGATGCGATATGAGTCGGCTGTTTTCTCAGGCTAGTTTTATGCATGTCCACCGGCCACCCAATAGTTTTACATGTTTGTAAGTTCTATTCATGGTTTACCTGAAAGGTTTTCATGAATGAATGAAGTAAAGTGTTCAAAAGTCGGAGCAAGCCGTAGCGGGTGCTTTTATCACTGGAAAATTAAAAGCTTGGTTTATCGTGTGAAAGGAAATAATACTTGACAAGAAACTCAATCTGATAATTTTGAAGGAATCGTTCAGGACTCGAAAGGCACCTTACTTTACTTGAACCTAGAGAAAGGGAAATAATGTATAATTTGTACCGAGCAAAAACGTAACGGCAAGCGTATGGCAGGAAATCGCCGATGAATGGGAAAGAAAACTTGTAGTAGCCAAGCTCTTCCCGCTGTTGATAGATTGAAAGAACATCTTGTAAATAGTATCTATAGTTGTCAAAGATATAGAAGATGAAATGGCTGCTTCCAGCGAGAACATGGCTTCTAAAAACATGAAGAAAAGACTACGGCCACTCAAGAAGTCAAGTGATTTTCGACAGGCAGGTTTTCAACTCAAATCTTCCACATGCACAAACATGCACACTTTTGTTTCCAGATAATGCTTTCGGGTTCCTGGTAAAGTTGTGATTGAACCTCAGTGCAACTAATTAAAATACAGGTCAGTTTTCATCCTTAAAAAAAAGTATTTTGATGTCGGAAAACAAACTGTTGTGAACGCCATGAGATTCAACTTCAAGTGAAAGTTGTTGAATATTGGTCTAATTTTAGCTTGATTTCTATTTGCTCTTGGGTTTGCCACGAAATGGGTTCCTGGCATGTGCTCCACTAACACTGCCTCCACACAGTCCGAAGCTCATTGCAGACAATCAAGCTAGCTCATTACAGACTGGAGTATTCAGTATTTGATGACTACAATACTTTACCCTAGGAGTCACCTTGACGATAATCATTGCCTACTCTTTAATTTTTCGGGTTTTACGAGGCTGCAACCTTTCCCTAGCAACGGCCGAATTAAATATGTCAATGGGCCCTTAATGCCCTCTGCATTGGCAGATGGGAGCATTGGAACTGGTATGTCGTTGTTGTTGTCTAACTTTCCCAACAATGCAGATCTGAACTATATTTTCCTGTTACAAATACTAGTTACCATTAATAATTAATGAATAATTAATTAATACAGTAAAAATCAATAAAACTTATTTATTTATTTCACTTAGCACTGTTATATTTAACAATTAACAAAATTTAGACTAAAGAACTCACCATCAATATTAAGCAGCATTGTCTTCCACTGCGAGGGCCGAATGCTTTGATAGAACCCAGTCCAGATCTCACAGCCTCCTCCCAAGGGAGCACAACTACCATCGGGGGGAGGGAAGAATGATCTACCAACAGGTGTGAAATGCAAAGATGGGATCTGCCGCAATATGATGTCCAGGCCTTGGACAGTTTCTTGAGGTATCTTGCCTCGATACTGGCCAGCGAGGAACTTCTTTAGATCTGCAACACTCACTTGTGCTGCATACTTGATCTTTAGCTGCAGATTGACATGTAGATAGAGCAGATTGTTTTTGTCTTTCTGATCCAATCAAATTACAGACTATTATAAAGCTACAGTACAGTAAATACAGTTATTCTGTTTAAAAAGAAGCTGAAATTAACTTTTTTTAAACTTCACCCAGTTGTTCCCCCAAGCAAGCAAGGTCACTCTAAATATGCAACACAAATAGGGGAGTCACCATCCTCGTTTTTGCATGAAGTACATGTAGCTGTAATCTATAGTAATTTAGAGGTGCCACAGCAAAAATATGTGAAAAGTCAGCACAAGTTAACAGCACCCATCAACTGCTAGGTACATGTATAACTGTTCATAGCAAATACATTTGTAAATGAATACATGTATATTACCCACTTACATGTAAGTGAGTATGACATGTATACCAAACTTAATGTAAAAACCTTTAAAATACTGCAAGTGGACAGTGCTATAGCAGAATACAATGAAATCTGCTTTGTTAGTATCCCTACACGAGCGTAAAAATAGCTACTTACAGTATTTGCATAAGATTATCTAAGCATCCAGAAATGAAAAATTTGTTATACTTTGGTGTCTGTTGGCCAATGTTGCTCTGAATAAATATACAATCGTTTCTGAGATATTTTGCAAAAAACAGACCTTTTCCGAGTAAGGACTGGGGAGAGTTTTGTAAAAGTCGTCTTAAATTACCCAAATGAACTAAGTCTTCATTGCCAATGTTAAAAAAGTGTTAAAATATGTAAGATTCAGCAATACACCCAAACACAGATATTTGTAACTATGATTTTAGATTTAACCATCATGTGCAGTAGATATGCGCATTGCAAAACAGGGGAAATCACCTTAAGGATACAGGCATTCTATATTTTGGTCTTACTCATATGCTCTATACAGATGTCATAAATACCCCATTCACATCATATGAAATATGCTCTATAGGGATATGTCATAAATACCCCATTCACATCATATGAAATATGTCCTATAGGGATGTCATAAATTCCCCATTCACATCATATGAAATATGCTCTGTAGGGATGTCATAAATACCCCATTCACATCATATGAAATAGGTTCTATAGGGATGTCATAAATACCCCATTCACACAAAACTTAAACACGTTTAAAAGCTGTCTGAATCACATTGTATTATTTAGATTACAGTAATCCCTGTTCCCTTTTGATAAACCAATTTAAAACACTGCTCAAACTTAATGACCTGTGCAAGGTGAAGAGTCTTACCACTTGTAGTCCTTAGTCCAAATATTGTAAATAAATTAATAACTACATTATTTTATTAAAAAATAATAAAATAAAACTGAGCACATTTCAACTGGTGGCTGAGAATTTCAAAACATATGTTACATGGAAGAGTATGACGTTCACATCACAATTAGGCAAAATCTTAATTTTAGCATGACGTTAATGAAATTTTGAAGCCTCTAAATTTTAGTTTGGGTTGCATTTAATTAAATTCATATAATTTTCAGACAAATTATGCTGTCAAAGTAATGTCAAGGAATATGACAGCTTTGTCTGTACTCCTAAAGTCACACAGCCAAAAAAGATCTGGCTGCAAGACGTTAGGAGCACAGGCATAGCAACCGGCTGGGCACATGTAAAGAGAGCACTTTCTCAAGTAATTTGAGTTTGATTGACGGCAAGAAGTTCAACATGACAGCTTATAAAAGTGCCTATGAAATGAAGATTATTATTTTCCTAATTTGCCAAACATTTTCAACCAAGATGAAAAGTATAGTTTTCCCCTTGTCGGAACTTAAGTTTACCCCCTTTCTAGCCCGGAAACACTTATGGTTCAAATTCTACAAGCTCAAAACATGTAAATTACATCATAATGTAGGCCTGTGATATACATGTAAATACATTTGCAATCACTTTTGTTTTCAAACTCTAAACAAACGTGACTGCAAAGGTATTTACATCACAATTCCGGCCCAGGCTCCATATATTTTGTCGCATAAAATTTAGTTGAAGCAGGTCACAGAAAACTGTTTTGCCATTGCAATTTTTCTTTCCATAAACTTTTTGTAGAGTAATATAATATTGTAAGTAAACTTCAAACTCTAAAATTATACGAAAACATAAATTTTATTTAATAACCTTAATGGCTAAACAACACCTTTGTGTATTTTACTAAAAAATAGAGGTCTCTTACAGCTGGAAATGGTGCCTTTCTTCTTAAAAAAAATATCTAAATTTGGAACACTGCAGATGTACTTATCTCAGTGCTTGTAATAAGAGAAGTTTAGCAAAAGTTAATAAAATTTTGCTCAAGTGTGACCTGCATAGCTGGCCCTAAGGCCTGTTTTAAATGTCAAACTTTTCATGAGCCAAACGCAATTGAAACAAAAGATAATTAGGCAGCTTCTTTTGATCTAATTAGGTTATTAGGCGGCTTCTTTTGAGTTAGGTAATTAGGTGGCTTCTTTTGATCTAATTAGGTTATTAGGTGGCTTCGTTTGATCTAATTAGGTTCGACTCATGAAAAGTTCAACATCTGAAATGGGCCTTCAATAAACTGTTTATAATAATTAAGCATGTTTAATTGGTGTGAACGCAGATCACAATATTCACCCATTTATTATCTTATTATTGTGTCATGAATGTATTATCATAGGCATGTAGTGTACCTCATATGCATTGAATTAACTTTCTAAAATACTTATTAAATAAAATATTTTAGTTTATGAAGACTCACCTGAAAATGTCTGTCCTTCCCTCCATCTCTTCCTGGTAAAGTCACCTTGATATCAACCTATATTGAACAGTACATTGTGGCATTAATTACATGCAATATGTGGTTGGCACAGCTTCAGCAAACCAAAATTCAAGAGCTTTCGATAACAATTTTTAACTTTCCAGTACTAATTACTTACAATGTGTGGGGATACCATTGTATTTGTCTTGACTGAATTCTTTAACAAGTAGTTAAAATGTACATCAGAGGTCTTGTTAATACTGAATCAAGTAATGAGTCAGAACATCCTCACAAAAATACATAGTCTACACCCAGAGTCAGGGATAGCATTAAATGCAGAATTGACGTTGTGCATTTTTATGCAAAATTATTCCTAAAAATATAATTTATAAATTTCAATGCATCCCAGGGATGGGATGCTTGTCCTTCATGATAAGTTCAATAATTATTGTTGCATACATTGTAGATCAATAGTGCATGTTAAGTCTGATATCAGTGCTCATATTGGAAAGGGAACATGCCACATCTGCTTAACTACCAGGTAGCATACCTCCATCTTGGATTAGGCACGTGAGGTTGATATCTACCAATCACATTTGGACCCCAACATTTGGACATCTGGGGTGTCTGATAGGTGTGGCCACCATTTTGAATTTGCATAGCATCAATGACATGATTTTCCACTTCCATTTTATCACTATGACAAGAGCCCATCTGGGCTTTCACTCGGGCCACATGAGATTGAAGATGAAATACACTTTCATTTGAAATCCTTTTAGTAATAACCGAAGGGAAGAATTATTAGCTGAATTTAGCAGTCTTTAGGAGTGGCCGGTAGCGCGGTGACATGCATTCTCTGCTCCCCTAGTATATATATTTCTTGTGTATGCAAATTAAAGAAGTTGACCTCAGGGATCTACTTATTCATGTACCGCACGCTTACAAATTTAGTTTGCTGTTCTCCAGGTTCAGAGTACTAATAGATGAGTGTCTCAAATGTATGTTTATATTTGTCCCATATTATAAGTTGTATCCTGTCCACCTATGATGGAGCTATCATATGATATATTTCTCTACTGTTCATTCTACCCTGAGGCTCTTTATCGCAGCTCGAGTCCAAATTATCAGGTATTTATTAACTGAAATGCCTGTTGGTTATATACCCTCCTTCCCAAAACTGATCTGCTCATTATATTACAGAACTATAAAGGGAACTGTTAGAAGCCTTTAATTTCTCGAACCAAAACCTCGGCCGTGAGAGCATGCAGTGATTCTTGTTTAAGTTGACCTTGAGAATGAGAGTTTAATATTGCTTCGCTCATCATAAAGTATTCTGTGCGAGTGTTTATTTCTCCGGGGTATTTCTGACAGCCAAAAACACGCTCAAAATAATTTTAGTGCATGTTGACCTACAGATCACGGTGTTTGCGCTGGTATGTATTATGACCGAGAGGCATAAAACCTACGAAACGTACCTCAAACAAAAATACCGGTCTTCGTTTTATAGGTCTTCGTTTTATAGACACCCCAAGAATACCGTCCGATGGTAAAATCTATCAGCGCCACGAGGTCAACAAATCGACAAAGAAATGCATATATATATAAACACGCAATGATTTCAACCTCACCGTACCTTAATTCATGACCTGACAAGACAGTCTGTTCAGTTTCACTTTCACTCTCAGCTTTGCTCTTGAGTTTGAGTTCGGCTTTGTTAAAGACTTCTTATTCAGTTGTATGGTATTGTGCAGTATATTTGAGTACATGCATTTGTATACCAATCCACAGAGATTCAAATAACAAAGCCGTGGCGAAAGAGAAGCTTAAACGAGAAATATTTTGTCTTCCTAGAAAAACACAACATCTTGCCCTTTCTATCGAAGAAGCCTTGGTTTCAGCAGAAAGGAAAACGCTAAATTCCAATTCGATATGTGTGGATCTTTGAGTCCTTCAGGTCCGGCGTCGTGTTGTATATAAAATCACAGGCCATCTGGGTAAAAAACGCGGTCCTTCGGCTCCGACAAGAGCGCCAGTTGCAATATCCTGAGCCTGTTGGAAGGCTTTCGCATGAGTGAAGTTAAATAAAACATTAAACTGCTTACATTTGAGAGATGGGACTCCAACTTTGAGAGAGATTTGCTCGCGGATCCACCATTTTGATTTACTGTATTCAATTATGTAAATAAATTAACCTGGCGAGTGTTACGTGACCAGCACAGTGCAATCTGATTGGTGTGAATTTGACCTTTAACGCATGAGCAGAACGCTTGCTACACGGAATAATAATAAAATAAAAATAAATTAAAAAATTACTTGCATTTTAAGACTCGTTGCTGCCACAGGCAGCCCGAGTAATAATGGTAGGTATGGAGTCCCATACATTCTTTTGCGACCCCAAACCAAAAATATCTAGGAGTCCCAGGACCCAGAGTACAATATTGAGTGCTATCCCCTGACTGTTATCTTAACCCTTTTCACCCCCTATTAAAAGTCCTGAGGTTTTAAACTTATTTTTAGCTGATTTTTAGGGATAATGTCGGGACAACTCTGTCAAACAAGTTACAAAAACTGCAGAACAGAGCTGCTAGGGTTATTACGAAGACTTTATATGGTGTACGGTCTCACTCCCTTCTTCAATAGCTTATTTGGGACAACTTACAAACAAGATGAAAAAAACATAATTTAAATATTATTTCTAACATGATGTACAAAGTTCATCATGGAATGTGGACATCCCAATTATCTGACAGACATGTTTACGAAGCAGTCCAAAACTACTACATACAGCCTAAGGAGCATAAGTGAAAATAAATATTTCATGCCACACCCAAATCATCTAAAAAGTATCTAAAAAAGAGCTTTAGCTACAGCAGAGCACAACTGTGGAATCAACTGCCAAGTGACATAAAAAACTCCCCATACTTACTCTCCTTCAAGGCTGCCCTTAATGATTGTTTTTAAACATCGCATCCGTAACTTTCAAATCATAATATTATCTTTATTATTACAAAATTTTAAGTAGTAGTAAATTCCTAACTTCTTAAAGTACAATAGTTTTATTATTGATGTAAGTAGGTTAGTTTTTAGCTTTCACAGCTACTTGAAAAGCAGCTCAGCTGAATTTGTACTACCATGGTTAAATAAAGGTTATTATTATTATTATTATATTTCAACACTGAAAAGAACCCTCCCCTGCAAATGATAACTGTAGTCATTGTTGCCATGGAAATGTCAACTGACCTATAATACCGAGGGCTCATACGTTTTAGTCTGCCGTGTTGTTTGCGTCAGCAGCTTTTCCAATGAGCACAGCAGTGAGTTGTTTAAGAGGAAACACTCAGAAATAAAGCTTTGTAAAGCTTTTTTCCCCATTTATAGAGTGCTGGAGGACATCATTATATATACCGGTAAGTCTGATGAAAGCTTCAGTCAGTTAGCTCAGTGATTAAGCTCCGGTCTGTTGAGCGGGAGGTTGCGGGTTGAAACCCCAGCCGGACCAACACTCAGGGTCTTAAAATAACTGAGTAGAAGGTGCTGCCTTTACATAATACAGTAAATGGTTAGACCTTCAAGTCTTCTTGGTTAAGGATATAAAATTGTAGGACTAGTGTCCCCAATTAGCTGCAAAGCTAAATACATTGACATTTACCATAATTTCCGGCCTATTACCCGCACAGCGTATTACCCACACCCACTGATTTTAGAGTCTCAAAGAAATATATATAAACAGATTACCTGCACCGACAGATTACCCACACCTCTCAGTGTAAAATTAGGTAACAATACCAGTACCTCATAGTAGGTTTTAATTGTTGTGTCTTTGTAGACGTACATTTGTAGGAACATCAACATGTGTACATTCTTGATAGATAGAAGTCATAAATCCATTCGCATAGTGTGATTTCACAGCAATTTAGAAACTAATCGACTCACCTTCGACTCAAAGCATTTCTGGCACCAGGCGAAATTGTTCAGACACAAATCGAATATAAAAGAAAAATTTTCAAAAAGGCAATCGCTGTAACCTTGTGTGACAAAGTTTTAGTCTTTAGAATTTAACACATTACCCGCACCACCCTATTACCCGCAGCAGCCGTGGTTTGGTGAAAAAATAACAGATAACCCAGGGGTAATAGGCCGGAAATTACGTTAAATAAATTTACTTACTTACTTACATCACTTTCTCAAAGAACTGAGTCTGCATGTTATTGTGATGGAGAAGAAGCTTCATTTCTCACTTGTAGGATGGGTCAGGATTTCTTTGGTCAATTTAGCGTGAGCTCTATAAAAGAGGTCTGGCGCCACCTATCATTATTGCTGGCTTTTTGGGAATATTGGACAACATTTGCTTGCCATTGATTCCAATATATGAAGGTATTAGGTCGAAATGGCTTTAGACTTCTCTATATTTTGAAGAATGAAGATGAGGGGAGGGCTATGCTGCCGATTCTTTGGATTTCCCTGGCATGCTTTGCAGTCAGAGTGGTTGAATTTAGCTTGTGGTGAAGTGCTTATGGAAGGAATGGCTTTAGGTTTTTGAACTGGAATGCTAAGTTGTGGAGTCAGGAAAGCGAGAAACCTTACCTTCATAGAAACCAAATAAAAATTACTGCAGTCTTGTAGCCAGTTATATATATATAAGCCTTCCAACAATATACATGTATAGGTTTAGGTATATGTGCAGTTAATAAATGGAGTGCAATATTATTTTCCAAAAACATACCCTGAAGGTATACAGTAAACCTTAAAATAAGTCTGACTTCATACTCACACCAGAAGGATCAACAGGTAGTTTTACCCTGCTATACAGATTCTTGCGTCCATCAAAGGCTGGCTTGTGACCTTTAAATGTTGTTTTTTGATGTGCATTAATAGCAGCCTGAACTACATTTCTGCATTCAGATATTGGTACTTTCTCTGGAGAGATTTCTACATCGTAGTGAAAGAGGTAGTCCACACGGGGAAAGGAAACTTCAAAGAAATTTGCTTTCAATGCTATTTGCCTTCCTTCTGTTCCATATCCTGGTCTCTTTGGCAGCTCAAGTGTCTCCTGACGATGACGTGCTGTTTTCTCTGTCAGATACAAATAATTAGAAAACAAATATTCAGATTTAACATTTGGAATGCTGACTGTACAGTAATTTAATTAAAAGTTGCTAGACAATCATATGAAAACAAAGATAGTCACTTGCAGTTATTACCATCACTATCAATCCTATATACTCCACCATTTCCAGGACTTTGTTGTTTGGGAGATTTGGCTGCAGACCCTGGTTGGGTTCCTGGTGTCTGAACTTGAGATGTTCCTGCTAATGGTGCCGTTTGGCTAAGAGGTCTAACATCACCTTGTTCCTGCTGACCCCTTTGTGTTTGAGGAGGATGGATGGGATGTTCACTGACATGTCCCTGTGGTCCTTGTTCCTGCTGACCCCTTTGTGTTTGAGGAGGATGGATGGGATGTTCACTGACATGTCCCTGTGGTCCTTGGTTTCTGTGAGGTCTAACATCACCTTGCTCCTGCTGACCCCTTTGTGTTTGAGGAGGATGGATGGGATGTTCACTGACATGTCCCTGTGGTCCTTGTTCCTGCTGACCCCTTTGTGTTTGCGGAGGATGGATGGGATGTTCACTGACATGTCCCTGTGGTCCTTGGTTTCTGTGAGGTTGAACATCACCTTGTTCCTGCTGACTTCTATGATTTCTTTTTGGAATAGCCCCTTGCCCTTTGCAAGGGCCATGTTGCTTTTCAACCTGGCTGGCTTCTTGTTCCTGACGATCAGGGCCCTGTCCCTCTTGACTCAAGGGTTGGGTCTCTTGTCCACTATTCTTATTAGATGGGACATAATCTTGACCCTGGGGTCTTCCATCCTGTCTTGATGGTTGGGTTTCTTGTACCTTCTGAGGGAGTTGTTCCCCTGGAGGTAGCACATCATTGTGTACCTTTTGAGGGCTTTTTTCTTGAGTCTTACTCTTACCATTTACATCTCTATGTCCTGGCTGCTCGCTTGCCTGATGTTCTTCAGGTCTTAGATCTGAATAGGAAATCAAAATATTTTAGCACAGCTAGGTCAATGCATTGAGTGACTTGCATTCAACTTGGATGGGATTAAGTAGTGCACTCATGCACTACCATGACCGTAGCATGAGTGCACTACTTAAACCAATCTCACTGGTTAGCTCAGTATTTGAAGGGGATGTGAAAGAACCTGTTGTACTACTCGAAAAAGAGAAGGGGATTGTCACCCGGTACAGCAGCCTGGCCATTGCACTATAACCACACACTCAACATTGTAAACTGCATGGCTGCCATTGGTGCCGAAATATCAGTCCGAAAAATTCACTGACGGGATATGTCAGTAAAATGTGAAGCGCCATGAGACTGTGGTGATATGGCGCTATATAAATATGGCCTATTATTATTATTATTATTAAGGGTGGCCAAACAACTGTATGCAAGCCGATGGAGGTTTTGAAAAAAAAAATCCTCCCGGGTTTTGGGAAAAAGTTTGATTTTCCAACTCATTGTTTGTGTGAAGAAAACTGATGACGAAGTGTTTTATCAATCCCCTCTAAAGGTACAACACCCAAGTCACAGAGGCAACTACACTGGAATTGAAGGCTAGATTTGTAACAAGAACAACAGTCCAAATCGCTTGACATTACAGAAGTTACAATGTATGTTTATGATTTTTATATTAATAACCTGACTGACCTTGGAGAAAACACACACTTTCTTAGGCCTACTGTCACATGTGCCGGAAATGATAAAAGTTCAGTTAATTATCTAGATGATCATATTATAAAGTGCATGAGTAAAATTATTTAAAGCACTTCTATTATAACTACGAACTTCCTGTTGCATTTATAACTATGTACATGTAAGAACTACGATGGTGCCCAATTCAATTTTTGTAAATCTATTTCGAAAATAAAGTGCTGTTTTCATATTCTTTCAAGTTATATTCCCATCAAGTTCACCAGTTGACCGAGTCAAATCCAAGTCCGAGTCGAGTCTGAGTCAAATCACTGAGTCACTCATTTTTCTTTTTTTCCCTATGTTTTTCCCTCCTTCTTTCGGCTACACTTCAGTTTGGTATTCTTCTCGTGCATGGTCATTTTCGTTTGCGAAGCCTTTCAAAGAGAATTCCAACAGCTGCCGCATTCGGTGAAGAAAAAGTCTGAAATCTTGCCAAGCATGCACAAAGTTCTATAAATACACTACACATAATGTAAAATGTTGGTTGATTATTAATAAGACAGCTAGTTGATTTCATATTTCTTTAGGCACAAAAAGACAATTTTAGTAGATCGAGAAAACTCCCTGCCCAAGGACAGGCCAAGATTCAAACATTCGAGCTGATTCGCACGGCCACGGTTTCCTTTACGTGTGAAAAAAGGCAAGTTTTGTATTCTTGCGCGAAACAGCGAGCGCGTGGTTAGACATCGCTCGTTCGGGATTTAGACATCTTGTTCGGGATCAATCTTTCCTAAGGATGCTAAACAGCTTTCAGCCTCCCCCGTTTCTGCCTCCGTTTACTAGATGAGGCTCATTCCAGCTCATCCGTGAGAACACGAAACTCGATTATTACATCACAGCTAGACGAGGTTGCATATTATTGTACATAAACTTAACCGGAAATTTAAAGAAAAACTAACCGTCTCCGAGAGTAGATTAATGTTTACTTAGTAAATGACCGGAGCTCGCTCACCTAGGGCTAGAGTTCACAAGTAAACAACTGTCTTACATGTACGTGTAAATGACTGTGACTCGGTCATTTGACTCGGACTTGACTCGGTCTACGGATTTACTCTATTCCCATCTCATGTGAAATGCTGCCAGTCAATGATGCAGTTACATGGCATCAGATTGTTTACCAGATTGAAATCTTGCTAGCAGACCATTGGGACTTGTTACAAGACTTGTTACAAGAACACTAATTCAAATTGCTTGATATCATACATTTGTACATGTACAATGATGGAGAAAATGCATTTCAGATGTGGAGTTCTAACCCTGTTAATTTTGGAGGAAACATACACTTTCCGAGGCCTACAATATGCGCAAAATATTGTACTGGTATTTTTTGACAGATCAGACATGCATAACTAATTAGGACGCATTTTTCAAAAATCACAAGCCTTGCTGGCAGGCATTCCCCCCCCCCCCCCCCCCCCCCCCCCCACCACTTCCTTTTTGTCCTCATCCCATTATTAGACAATGTTAAAAAATATAAATACCTAGGGCTTACTTTTACATCTGTTGGAACTCTAGCTTTTGCAAGACAAGAACTAAAAAAAGTGGCCCTAAAAGCATTATTTAGACTCAGAAAAGAGATGGGAAAGCATTTTAGAACAGACATTACAATAACTGTAAGACTTTTTGATTGCTTAATCAGACCAATATTACTCTATGGGAGCGAAGTCTGGGGAGTAGATATGAAAACAAATCTAGACAAAGATCCAGCTGAACAGGTACATGGATTGTGAAGTTTTGCAAAATGCTCTTGGGGGTCAACAAGACCGCAGTAAATAACGCGTGTCGGGCTGAGTTGGGAAGGCTGCCCCTGAAGCATCAAGCAATCAATAGAAGCTTTTCATTATGGACATCGTATTTATCATCAGATAAGTCAAAATTATCAGACAAGGCAATGTTTGATTGCATTAATAGGGCCCACCCGTACAGCTGGACAGAGAAACTAAAAAACGTAATTGACCTACTTGGTTTCAGCTTCATTTGGCAATTAAATTTTGGTGAAGACCCTTCAACGTTTCTCGTAAAGAGAATACTCAACAATCTAGGTCAAAGATCCAAAGATATCGAAATCCAAAACTGGCATGGAGAAATTCATAACGACGAAAGAAAAAATCCATCTCATTCCAATAAGCTAAGAACATATAGATTATTTAAATATAATTACACCCAAGAGGAATATCTCAAAAACGTAAGTGTAGTTAAGCACAGGATATCTCTAACCAAACTCCGAATCAGCAATCACTGCCTTCAAATTGAAGTAGGAAGGCATTTAAGGCCATATCAAAAGTTAGAAGAAAGAATTTGTACAAAATGCAATACAGAAGTTGAAGACGAGAGGCATTTTCTCGTCAAATGCAAATTTTATCATATGAAACGTATGGAGCTATTTAAAAAATTAGAAAGGCAGTTAAATAAGAAAATAAACCATTTAACGGAAAATGAGATATTCCTCCTCCTTATCAATCCGCCACATGAAATTCAAAACACTGTGGCTAAGTACGTCTATGAGTGTTTTAAGGAAAGAACGCCGTAAAGTAGTAAGAAGTCATTGTACACTTAAATAGACTTGTTGCAGTTCTGTCATTGCTGTTATATTATATTATTATTAGCGTAACCGATGTCCTGTATAGGATAAGGGCTGGTAATAAACATATGTCTATGTCTATGTCTTCTTCCCTTGTTCAAATATAGTGTGGTTTCCCACAACAAAAAGTAACCTAACACAGACTTGATCTTGCAATTTGAGTTTTTGGTATTTTAGCATTTTCCCAGCTTAAAACTTAAGGGAACCAGTTAAAGGAAGGTATAAACATGTTCCCAGGATTTTCTTTTTTCTTTCTTTTCTCTCATACTGCGCCATTAAGCCTTCCAGCAAAGAAACATTTGTTTTTGTTTACAAATGAAGTATCGATCAACACTTCCATGCAGGTTAATTTAATTACAGTCGTAGATTGATTGTTTACAACTCCGATGTTGCTGGCTTGCAGGCTATTCAGTTTCATTTTACCGGTTTACAGGAACATTGAAGAACCTCCGATGATGTTCAGCTGAATACTTGAGCATATGCATGGGAACAATTCATATCATATTTTACTTAGTTTCATTCTTAAAAATTTACGACGTCTCACCATGCAAACACTTAGCGAGTCATTGAACATGAAGAATGGAAATAATTCATATATTTTAATTCCTTTTAGCTTTATATGGCAGTCTGCATTTTATACCCAGTCTGCCCCAGTATTTAACATTATCAATTTTATTGGCTGATATTGATTACTACCAATTTTATCGATCCATCACTGGAATCTTATCAAAAGGTAATGAAAAGTTTGAGATTGAAAAATCGATACTATATCGATTACTCACAAGATTCCCATTATCGATTTTTATCGAATTCTGATACATTTAACTTATTATCGATTTTTATTGGTTTAATGACCAGACTGGGCTAGGATTATACTGACTGACTCACATGGCTCGCTGGCTCTCAGTTTATCCAGACCCTATCGACATGCACTCAATCAATCAAATTTGGGTTTGATCAAAGTGAATACAGGTGGGTGGCCAACAAAAGGCAAGTTCAAACTCTGTTTGACCAGGCCTTATAATAGTACATGTCATATACATGTATATGAATTACAAGGAGCCAATTACAATGATGATGTAATACAGGCATTTTATTTATATACATATACATCATTGCATTAAAAACGAATTACTCTATAATGTGTTTATAACAGGTTTTTATATTACCACTGGCTAATGCATGTACTCTTAGCACTAACAGATCTAGAAATTATCGAAATTTGTGCGTGTAGGCAAGCCAGCTATCATGCAGTATCACTAGTATACTGTAAATTAATGGCAGGCTTTAGTATTAAAGGCCGAGTTGATGGAAACAACACTAACTTACAACACTACCTGTATAACGTTACTTTCTTCAATGCAATCTGGATATAATAAACTTTAAAACACAGCAAAACGGAGAAAGAAAAGTCTATGGGCTATGGCTATGTCTAACACCAAGGGAAATTAGAAAAAAAAAGAAATCTTCATACCAGTAGCAGCGGCCGCTTGTTGTCCAACTTGTCGTTGTTGTGCAGCCTGTTGAGTAGCTCGTCCTCTTCCCCTACCACGGCCTTTAGACTTTTTTGGCATTATAACACTTGTGACTTATGTTTTACGTGTTTCCTGGCAATTTTTCCTTACGATGGAAGCTCAGAATCAGATTCAGCAGCAAATTCTCACAGCTCAGCATATCGAGTCGAACGTCTTGCTGCGCAGTTATATTTATAACTACGTATGCAATATATATGTAATGTGATCGAAAACCAATCAAAGACACGCTAAAATTTCCAAGAAGTAGGAACTTTCGAGGAAATTCCAATTGTACAAATAATAGTCAGATTTCTTGGAAACGATCAGAATACGAGCGTGAGTGAGCTACTGGGAACGAGGAATAGTGGGTAGGTACTTTATGTAATCATATATTTTATTGTATCATTATTTTTCTTTGTTACCATGTATTCCCTCTATTACCATGTATTCCCTCTATTACCATGTATTCCTCTAAATTTATTGTGCCTACCGCAGAAAGAACACGACGCGTATGCATGCACGCGTAGATGTAACGCAATTTAAAGTTGGAAATAATTAATTGAATATTTTACGCGTTACGGCAAAAATTCAGATTGATAATTGAATAATTTATAAAATTACAAATTCCCTAAGCGGGAGAATTGAATGTAGAGCAATGAGGGTAGATGAACGGACTAGGGAGGAGGGAGAAACGGCTAAAAATAACTAGGGAGGCGGGAGAATGTCCAGAAAAACTAGGGAGGAGGGAGAATTTAGCATTACAAGGAGGAGGGAGAAAATGGGATCTACATTCATTCTCTAGGGAGAAATGTCTAAAACTCACTAGGGATCGAGGTCTTTCGAGGAGGAAGATTTCACAACCCTTCCCTATTGCTCTTAAATAGCCAAATTCAGGACTCGAAAACCTCACGTCTTCCATGCACTGGTCCAGCAAAATTTCACTCATGCTATAGGTATGGTGCTCGATCCGCTTGCGCGGGCCTTCGGAACCCCGCTAAAACTTGTAAATAGTTTTTAAATGCCTAACCAAATTAACAAAGAGACCGCGTCAGAATGCATGCGAAATCCCCGGCTGATTTATAATCTCGGTAGCTTATTTTATCAACCTGAACTGGCACAACAGCACAACAAATATGTGCGGCACTAAAACTACAGAGAGACCAAGCTCGATATTTGTGAATTTGATATTGTAGAAAGACTTCTGATTGTTGACAGTGTAATTAATTATAACCGAAGAAATCTTGGAAATAAAGTCTAAATTTCTTACATGGACTATTGTTGGTTGTTTTTTTGTCATTGGGACGGGAAGTTTCAGCGTCATTGGAGCTATTTTTAATTATCTACCCGACAGAGAGTATATTTAACAATTATTCGCCGAAGGTGAAGTCGATATTGGTGATTAGTATATACCACACCAGTGAATATCACTTTTCGCGCGCTCTGATTGGCTACTCAAACAGTCAATATGATTTCATATTCACCTCCGAGCGAAGCAGCGATTATCTCGCGCGAGTTTTTGTCCATTTGACAGAAAATAAAATAACTATTTGGTGCCGCCTATTCACCTGCAGTGTGGTATATACTAAAAAGCGGCGAGGTAAATATCCACTACTATTCACCAACACTGAGGTGAATAATTGTTAATTACACTTTCAACAATACAATTCTGCTTAAAACCGCACCAGCCTTAAACGACTCGCTCTCCACACTTTCAGCTTCCTCATTTTGCCACAAACAAGCTTGAGGAACGAAACCATATTTCATTTCAGCACATGACGTCATGGTTAAGCTTTTATATTGACAGATGATAGGATGCAATGGAAAGATCGAGAGGGATAGCACGCGTCAGTAAAATATCTCTATTTCCTGCGGTAATGTTTTAGTTAGAAGCAGATACTCATGTAAATAGAGAAGATGACGTAAGTTGTTTACGAACAGTTCAAATCTCAAGATGAAATGAGTGGTTTCACTTTTGTTCCGAAAAACAATTTAAAAAATCTATTGCTGTGTGGAGTAAAAGGAAAATATTTCCACAACGGACAAAAAAGGGAAACGTTAACTTTTTTTTTTGTTAAGCGCGGTAATATTTTTGATGAAATTATAATTATTTTGGATCAACTAACGAAAAATCCTGTTGGTTGGGGAGGAGGATATTTTCTATAGAACCAAGTCTTTGCAGTGACAATTTGGAGCATTTGTCGACAGTAGAATAGTTTGAGGTTACTCAGGATTACTCCTGTAAAGCATATTTCATTGCCTAATCATATTAATAACAAAGAGACCGCGGCAGAAATGCGAAATCCCCGACTGATTGATATCCGTAATAATAATAATAATAATAATAATAATAATAATAATACGTATTAGGAGCATCATACATAAGTCTCGATGCTCTTACAATAGTAGAATAACTATTTCTACAAAAGACTAATTAATCTAATTACAATATATATAAAAACTAACTACTACTGAAAATAAAGGTCTAAAGTAATAATTTAAAACGTATTAGGAGCATATATATAAGTCTCGATGCCCTTACAATAGTAAAATAACTATTTCTACAAAAGACTAATTAATCTAATTAAATATATATATTAACTATAAAAAACTAACTACTACTGAAAAGAAAGGTCTTAAGTGATGATTTAAAATGGCTTAAAGAGTCTGTGCATCTTAGATGTACTGGCAGCGAATTCCATAATCTTGCCGCAGCAACTGAAAACGATCTGTCACCGTATGTCTTAGTGTTCGATCTAGGGACTGATAATAAATTAAGTGTAGAGGACCTAAGAGAACGGGCAGGTTTGTAAAGGTTCAAGAGTTCGTTAATGTAGACTGGCGCTTGGCCATGAAGAGCCTATAATTAAACGTAATTAATAACCAATGGAGTTTGCGCAGTACAGGGGAGATGTGATCAGATTTCTTCACCCTGGTAACAAGTCTGGCAGCCGTGTTTTGAACACGCTGGAGCTTGTCAAGTTCCGGTTGATAAATTATGCTCCTCAATTTGAGTATTATGCTTTTTGGCGTCACCCTCAAAAACAGACTATTATCGCTATTATGCTCCAAATTATGCTCGAGTGCAGCTATTATGTTCGTAATTATGCCTGTAATTTTGCCGGAAAAATGTCTCCCCCCTTTAATACATGCGCATTTCTTACATGTCATGATACAGCTTCTAGTTCACAGTTTGTTCATCTGTTCATGTAAAACGTTATCACTGGTGACTGGTATGCATGAAAGTCATTCTCATTTCACTCACTATCACAACAGTGTCCAACTGACTATTTGTAAACTAATCAATATACATGCAACTTATTGAAAAATACTAAAATATCACCATTATGCCGCAAAAAAGTACTATGGGCTGTTATCGCAGTTCGGCCATCTTGGATAAAACAATAGTTTTGGCCCCGGTAGCCTCGCACTGGTTGGTTTCAGAACGAGTTTACCGGACGAAAACAAGTTTTTATTCTCCTGGGACTCAACATGGCCGCCGTGCGATAAAAGCCTATTATGCCGGCATAATGCCTGATACTCCAACTATAGTATTATGCTCCAAATGATGCCGGCATAATTTATCAACCGCTAATCCGTAGCTTTGTTTATATCCACCTGACCGACACTAAGAACGGCTGCATTGGCGGCTACACCTGAACTGGCCCATGCAAGAAGCACAAAAATACGCGTGCACCACCACGAGAGCATCATAAGTCGGAGGCAATCATCACAGTTCGGCCATCTTGGATACAACAATGGGTTTCAGAACGAGTTTACCGGACCAAACAAAGGTTTTTATTCTCCTGGGACTCAACATGGCCGTCGCGTGATAAAGCCATTTTTTACCACAACTGCCGGTAATCTCGCGATCTGATCGGTTGAAGTACGGTGGTAAATGAGAGTCCAAACAACGGTGCTGACGCGAGAAAGTTATTGACAACGCTGGCTCTTTCAAAGCTGTCACGCTTTGTAACGAAACTTCCTTGTACGTTTTCTAATATTGTTGTAAAAACAAATTTCCTCTGGTTTTCCGTGGTGTGGAGTCTTATTTACCACGATTTACGTCATCACATGGTCAAAATTTGTTGTGGACTCACATTTTGACCATGTGATGACGTAAATCGTGGTAAATAAGACTCCACACCACGGAAAACCAGAGGAAATTTGCTAAACTCGCGCTTGTGTGATGATGTTTAAAAAAAAATCTATTTTTAGTAACCGGAAGCAGCTGAGAAGTGCGCGAGCGCGCAACAATCCATGGCGGGAAAATATTTTCGCGCCACGACTCTTGTCGAGCGATCGCGCACTTTGTTTCAGCTGCTTCCGGTTACTAAAAATAGATTTTATTAGACATTATCATCGCACACCGCGCGCTACAACATGAGGATTGGGAAAGTTGAAATGTTACAGGGAAAAAATGGCGGAGAAAAAAAAGGGTCGTATGAAAGACGTGCGGTAAGACCCATATTCCCAAATATGCTCGCATTGTAAATATTCCAGATATAAATAAGTCCGCGACCATTTTATTAAATTAGGGGAATGGTTAAGGTTTATTTATATATATTTATTTATTTTAATCATTATCAATTTTTTTATCTTATAAGTACTCTGAATCAATTTAGAACTAGAACTTAAGCCTTATATTATTTTATACCGATGTAATGTGGCTTGCCATTTTATCAGTCAATAAAGTAGAAGTAGAGGACGAAACCATATTTCTACCTTACCCTAATTGGCTTGAAATTAGTTTCATTTTACCTATACTGAATTTAATATAAATAATAAACAGAAGATGGTTTTTCTGTATCCAATATAAATAATACACTTTAAAGGTCTTGACTGAAGCTACTAATGCATACGCGTTTCGATTGTCCATCAGCAGCTTCTCAAGACCTCGAGCGTCATGTTACGAATTCCCTCAACCCAATGGTCCCCTCTACCAGCCACTCAAATTTTAACAGGACAAACGTGCTCGGTCAAATTCTTTTATTACGCTCATGTTGACTTCAGATGGAAACTTATGCTTATCTTTACAGCCTGTTTTAATACAGAGGAGATATGTTGCCTAAGTACTCCGATAAGTAAGGTAAGTCGGCTCACCGCCCGGTTGTTCGAAGCAAGGGTAACTTTCGTATACTTTATCCCTAGGATAGCGCTAAATCTGTAATTGTAATCTGTACAGTTTAACCTCTGGTTAGCGATTTAACCCCGGCGTAGTGGGTATATTTCAGGACAACACTCTTTCTTCGAACAACCAGGTCCTGTGTGGCAAGGCCGTCATCAAGGATTGGAAGCAGTATTTCACGTCACGTGTTAAGTTATTTGTTTTCTTGTTGATCACATTGTAATGTGCTTTTAAAAGTTGAACTCCTCTCTTGAGCAGAATATTACAGAACATATCCAGTGTAAAAAGTTTCATAGTTCTGTTCACAGAATAGTTAGTCTCTACAAATCATTGAGATTTGACTCCCAATGTGTCTTCAGCCCTTGCTAATCAAAAATATAATTGTATATTTCTATTCTATACAGTTTTGTTTTCTACTTTACTTATTATTGCATGACTTCACTTGGCTATTTTAATTTTCAATCCCAAGAAGACTTCTTCTATTTTCACTCACTCAAATATACTATTGGAATTCTTTCGCGTTTAACACAGAGTAACCGTGAAATGGGCCATTGTACCTGTTTGCTTTCCCATCTCCTCGTAGGCGTGTCGACAAAACTATACACACAAAATACACAAAACACACTTTCACATGCATGCCGAATAACGCCTACACCAACTAATTACTGAACTTAAACTCAGGAATTTTTCCAAATTTTACTCATTTCTAAAGGAAAGAAAACAGCTCAGAAACAAAAACCGCAAAAATAAAATGTTCATAAAATAGCTTGTTTTTTTTTTTTTTTTGCTCTCAGCTAGGTGACAAAGCACGGTGAGTGTGTATTGCAATTTGCTTTAATGAAATACCTTGAGGCTAAATATGTGCGATAACATGAGGCGTCTATACAACTTGTTTTTCTTTTTAGGGAGTCTCTCCTCGATCGCCTAAAGAGCCTGCACAAACCTCTGAAAGTAGCATAAACCTTGGAAGGACGAGGAAAACGCAGCAGTCTTTTTAGTACATACCACACAAGTGAAAAGTGCTTTTCTCGCGCTCTCATTGGCTAATCTAACTTGGAATATCCAGCATTAGTATATACCACACCAGTGAAGTGCTTTTCGCGCGCTCTCATTGGCTAATCTAACTTGGAATATCCAGCATTAGTATATACCACACCAGTGAATAGTGCTTTTCGCGCGCTCTCATTGGCTAATCTAACTTGGAATATCAGCATTAGTATATACCACACCAGTGAAGTGCTTTTCGCACGCTCTCATTGGCTAATCTAACTTGGAATATCCAGCATTAGTATATACCACACCAGTGAATAGTGCTTTTCGCGCGCTCTCATTGGCTAATCTAACTTGGAATATCCAGCATTAGTATATACCACACCAGTGAAGTGCTTTTCGCGCGCTCTCATTGGCTAATCTAACTTGGAATATCCAGCATTAGTATATACCACACCAGTGAATAGTGCTTTTCGCGCGCTCTCATTGGCTAATCTAACTTGGAATATCAGCATTAGTATATACCACACCAGTGAAGTGCTTTTCGCGCGCTCTCATTGGCTACTCCGGAGGTGGATATCCTTTGCTATTCACCTTCACTATTCACTGTTTTGCGTCTCGTAGAATTAACTTGTTAATGTTTGTTTTAACTTTTAAAAATAATCTGAGGCTGGCTATTTTAATTGTGTGGTATGTACTAAAACAATAGCACCTTTGCAGCTAACACATCACGTGGTTGTACTGGAGAGCAAAACATATCTAACTTCATTTATTCAAAGGCCCTGTACTTGATCGGTAGTGTTATTCGCAAAACCTGTTTGTAAATGCTACTTCCACCTTCAATCGATTGTCGATCTTTCTAAAACTGCGTTTTTAAAGATAGCTTGCTTTCCAGCATTCATGGCAACGAGATCACTTCATTCGTTAATGAAGAATTATATCAGCACGTGACTGTTAGCTGCAAAGGGCACACACAGCGGTCAAACGTCTGCGCATGCGTCAAAAGTCTTGCAATAACATATTCCAAAACAAATTCAAAGCGAGCCGGCGGCCGTCACTGTTCACACACCCGTTTTCAAACCTTGAGACCTTTTTTGGTAAATTACGAAAAAATTGGTAAACTCACAGTTTGAAGTTTGTTCAATTTTCCATCGACTGTGAAAATAAAAAGCTCAACTTTCACGTATTTTTCTTAACTTTTGGGGGTAGAAGTTCATTGTAATGCTTTAAGATAAATTTTACGCGGGAAATTAACGCGGCCGCCCACCAGACTGACCGTAATACGCACGCGCAGACGTTTGACCGCTGTGTGCAAAGGGCCTATTATTTCCCTCAGTATCGGTGTATGAGTGGCAGTGGATATTCGGTAAATATTCGGTAAATATTCGGTAAACATCCACTATTAGTCACCTTCACTTCGAGGAGTAATTGTTAAATAGTTTGATACTGATCTTTCTCGCTGTTGAAGTTATAATTTATCCATCGGAGTTTTAAAGAGTAGAGGATGTTTGTCGTAACATGAAAAAGCAGTTTTGACTAACACGTCATAGCTAACGACATACCACAATACACGTTACGCTACGTACACGCGACATTAACATGCGACACTACACGCGACACTACACGCGACACTAACATGCGACACTACACGAGACACTAACATGCGACACTAACATGCGATACTACATGCGGTACTACACGCGGCACTAACATGCGACACTAACATGCGATACTACATGCGGTACTACACGCGGCACTAACATGCGACACTAATATGCGATACTACATGCGACACTACACGAGAACAAAAGTCACACTAACACAGCACAAACACACATTTCTAACAGGTCAATCTACAGTGAAGTGTTGTCATTAAGCGAAATACATTCCACGAAGTACTTCGGGATGAACTTGCACGGCCTTGGCGAGGATTTGCGGGGTTCTGGAATCATCAGCGTTACTGTTACCCGAACCACTGTCATTCCTGAAAAACAAAGAAAATTCATGCTAATTTAAGTAACTTATTTATCTATTTACTAAAAGAATACAACCGGTTCTTCTGAAGAGCAATCTACTGAAGCACGAGCGATTACTGCGCTCACTTTGTACTATTAAAAACGCTCTATCATTGTCTTCTTTGGGACGTTTTTCCAACTTGCAGTGAAGGGAGTATACCACAGGCAACCCAAACAAGTTAATAAGCAAAAGATTGGTGCCCAGGCTTTAACAGTCTTACTTACCATTCTCTCTCCCTGTCCATCATGTGGAATCGAGCTCTAAAGGCCACCAAGTGAGCGTAGTACGCAGGCGCAGGTATAGAAACGGCTCGTGTACAGCGGACGTACGTGTGACACAACTGATAGGTTAGGGCCTGGAGTTCGTCAGCAGTGAACTTGTTATCATCCCACAGCACGTGATAATGTGAAGGCCGACTTGTACCCTAGTCACATACAACGCATTAATGTACAGAAATGAACACGGCTTGTACCCTAGTCACATACGACGCATTAATGTACAGAAATGAACACGACTTGTACCCTAGTCACATACGACGCATTAATGTACATAAATGAACACGACTTGTACCCTAGTCACATACAACGCATTAATGTACAGAAATGAACACGACTTGTACCCTAGTCACATTCAGCGCATTAATGTACAGAAATGAACACGACTTGTACCCTAGTCACATACGACGCATTAATGTACATAAATGAACACGACTTGTACCCTAGTCACATTCAACGCATTAATGTACAGAAATGAACACGACTTGTACACTAGTCACATACGACGCATTAATGTACAGAAATGAACACGACTTGTACCCTAGTCACATTCAGCGCATTAATGTACAGAAATGAACACGACTTGTACCCTAGTCACATACGACGCATTAATGTACAGAAATGAACACGACTTGTACCCTAGTCACATACGACGCATTAATGTACAGAAATGAACACGACTTGTACCCTAGTCACATACGACGCATTAATGTACAGAAATGAACACGACTTGTACCCTAGTCACATACAACGCATTAATGTACAGAAATGAACACGACTTGTACCCTAGTCACATACGACGCATTAATGTACAGAAATGAACACGGCTTGTACCCTAGTCACATACGACGCATTAATGTACAGAAATGAACACGGCTTGTACCCTAGTCACATACGACGCATTAATGTACAGAAATGAACACGACTTGTACACTAGTCACATACAACGCATTAATGTACAGAAATGAACACGGCTTGTACCCTAGTCACATACGACGCATTAATGTACAGAAATGAACACGGCTTGTACCCTAGTCACATACGACGCATTAATGTACAGAAATGAACACGGCTTGTACACTAGTCACATACAACGCATTAATGTACAGAAATGAACACGACTTGTACACTAGTCACATACAGCGCATTAATGTACAGAAATGAACACGGCTTGTACCCTAGTCACATACGACGCATTAATGTACAGAAATGAACACGACTTGTACCCTAGTCACATACGACGCATTAATGTACAGAAATGAACACGACTTGTACCCTAGTCACATACGACGCATTAATGTACAGAAATGAACACGGCTTGTACACTAGTCACATACGACGCATTAATGTACATAAATGAACACGACTTGTACACTAGTCACATACAACGCATTAATGTACAGAAATGAACACGACTTGTACCCTAGTCACATACGACGCATTAATGTACAGAAATGAACACGACTTGTACACTAGTCACATACGACGCATTAATGTACAGAAATGAACACGACTTGTACCCTAGTCACATACGACGCATTAATGTACAGAAATGAACACGACTTGTACCCTAGTCACATACGACGCATTAATGTACAGAAATGAACACGACTTGTACCCTAGTCACATACAACGCATTAATGTACAGAAATGAACACGGCTTGTACCCTAGTCACATACAACGCATTAATGTACAGAAATGAACACGACTTGTACCCTAGTCACATACGACGCATTAATGTACATAAATGAACACGGCTTGTACCCTAGTCACATACCACGCATTAATGTACATAAATGAACACGGCTTGTACACTAGTCACATACGACGCATTAATGTACATAAATGAACACGACTTGTACCCTAGTCACATACAACGCATTAATGTACAGAAATGAACACGGCTTGTACACTAGTCACATACGACACATTAATGTACAGAAATGAACACGACTTGTACCCTAGTCACATACGACGCATTAATGTACAGAAATGAACACGACTTGTACCCTAGTCACATACAACGCATTAATGTACAGAAATGAACACGGCTTGTACCCTAGTCACATACAACGC
Source organism: Actinernus sp. WN-2022 (assembly GCA_030867875.1). Classification (NCBI taxonomy): domain Eukaryota; kingdom Metazoa; phylum Cnidaria; class Anthozoa; order Actiniaria; family Actinernidae; genus Actinernus; species Actinernus sp. WN-2022. The sequence goes on from JAOWCC010001210.1 coordinate 2,525,282, forward strand.
ATTAATGTACAGAAATGAACACGGCTTGTACACTAGTCACATACGACGCATTAATGTACAGAAATGAACACGGCTTGTACCCTAGTCACATACAACGCATTAATGTACATAAATGAACACGGCTTGTACACTAGTCACATACGACGCATTAATGTACATAAATGAACACGACTTGTACCCTAGTCACATACAACGCATTAATGTACAGAAATGAACACGGCTTGTACCCTAGTCACATACATTGCATTAATGTACAGAAATGAACACGACTTGTACCCTAGTCACATACGACGCATTAATGTACAGAAATGAACACGACTTGTACCCTAGTCACATACGACGCATTAATGTACAGAAATGAACACGACTTGTACCCTAGTCACATACAACGCATTAATGTACAGAAATGAACACGACTTGTACCCTAGTCACATACGACGCATTAATGTACAGAAATGAACACGACTTGTACCCTAGTCACATACGACGCATTAATGTACAGAAATGAACACGACTTGTACCCTAGTCACATACAACGCATTAATGTACAGAAATGAACACGACTTGTACCCTAGTCACATACGACGCATTAATGTACATAAATGAACACGACTTGTACCCTAGTCACATACGACGCATTAATGTACAGAAATGAACACGACTTGTACCCTAGTCACATACGACGCATTAATGTACAGAAATGAACACGGCTTGTACACTAGTCACATACGACGCATTAATGTACATAAATGAACACGACTTGTACACTAGTCACATACAACGCATTAATGTACAGAAATGAACACGACTTGTACCCTAGTCACATACGACGCATTAATGTACATAAATGAACACGACTTGTACACTAGTCACATACGACGCATTAATGTACAGAAATGAACACGACTTGTACCCTAGTCACATACGACGCATTAATGTACAGAAATGAACACGACTTGTACCCTAGTCACATACAACGCATTAATGTACAGAAATGAACACGGCTTGTACACTAGTCACATACGACGCATTAATGTACATAAATGAACACGACTTGTACCCTAGTCACATACGACACATTAATGTACAGAAATGAACACGACTTGTACCCTAGTCACATACAACGCATTAATGTACAGAAATGAACACGGCTTGTACACTAGTCACATACGACGCATTAATGTACATAAATGAACACGACTTGTACCCTAGTCACATACGACGCATTAATGTACAGAAATGAACACGGCTTGTACCCTAGTCACATACAACACATTAATGTACAGAAATGAACACGGCTTGTACACTAGTCACATACGACGCATTAATGTACATAAATGAACACAGCCAAGGGGCCAAAGGGGTCGAAAGCCAAAGCGGAAACCCAAAGCTTAACCCGTACAAGCAACAAAGCATTGTGAAATGTATTCACCAAACTTTCCCCATCTAAATGAAATTGGTTTTTGAACTAGGTCAATTTAATAAAATAATTATATTCAATACAATTCCACATGTATGTGTATTTGGAAAATTTGGAAATTGAATTTCCAATATGCTAATGACTATATAATATGAACATACTGCCAACTCTTTTAAGATTGGAACGCAAACAACAGCCTTACTCGAGATATCATATCATCGTAAGAAGTAAGGTCTCTAACTGGTAACAGAAGCGTGACCACGGCTTACCTGTATTCCTGCGTGATTACACAAATATTGTCAGCAGTAAGGTCTTTAACTGGTAACAGAAGCGTGACCTCGGCTCACCTGTATTCCTGCGTGACTACACAAATAGAAGTCAAACTCGGTAGGGTGGGTAATGCCACGATCTACTGTGGTGCCTGGGGGAACATTACCACTCTTGCCGCACTAAATAAAACACAACCAGCGTGTTAGAGTGGGTGTCAAATGTAGAAGGAACGAGTTTAACCTTCATTTGTCGTTAACGCTGAACTGGTTCGTCCACATTACGGTGGTACGGCCTGCGTCAGTCCTACCTTGTCTTTGTCGTCTTGACAAAACAGTCTTGTGTGATGCCGCTTTTGTACGACGACAAATGAGATCCCAGGCTGATAGCCCACCTCCAGTTTGATACATGCCTCGCGTATAGCCTTCAGCTCGTGTACAAGAACCTACAGGACGAGAAATACAGCAAAGGTGGCCTCGACATTAGAGTAAAATATTACAATCACTAGTAACATATATTGTCTGATCCATTAGTAACATATATGGTCTGTATCTCAGCAAAAATTTGCAAGGACCAACAGACGAAGAAGAATGACCGGATCTCCTCGGAGAGATCTAATCAGCAAAATTGTATAAGAAATAATAGAATGATGCAAGGCTGATTTGTACGGTTTGGGAATAATTATATTTGACCAATATTTCGGCTGGCACGGCCAACCTTCATCAGGGTTTACAAGTTGTGAAGATATAACTTGTAATTGGCCGTGCCAGCCGAAATATTGGTCAAATATAAATATTTCTAAACCATATACAGTCAACTCTCCGCTAACGGACACTCTCGTAAGCGGACAGCTCTACTTACGGACGCCTTTTCAAATCCCCGTTTTACCTCCCAGTCAAACTCTGTATTTACACATTCCCGTAAGCGGACACTCTCTCGTAAGCGGACGCGGACACTTTTGAAAATGAAAATTGGATTTTTCTTTTGTTTACGCTCTCGTAAGCGGACACCCCATGTATAATAGCAATAAGTCCCGTTTAACGTTTTGTTAAATATAGAAGAGTTATACTATATTTCTTTGTTTTCCCGAGTTTTAACATTTGACATCAATAAAGAGTTTCGCTTTATATCTTCAGTTGCTATTTTTGTCTACCCAATAAAACATAATTAACACCCGCTAATTAACTCTCCCGTAAGCGGACATCGATATCCACCCTATTTTTCTTTGGTGTCTCCTTATGGGAATAATTCTCGTAAGCGGACAGCTCTACTAACGGACACTTTTTTCAATTCCCGAGGGTGTCCGCTTACGAGAGAGTTGACTGTAGTCTGATCCATTAGTAACATAAAACCACAAATAGTTCAGTACTATTCTAGTAGCAATGAGTTGTCCTGGGGTTGTACTTGCATTTCTAAAGCTCTAATTGCGATCCCCGTGGTCTTCCCAAACCAACAGACTATATCGCAACCTCGCCGTCGCAGTGCACTCTGGGATGGATATCACAGTTTCCATTGTTAAATCCAAGATGGCCGCCCAACACTGAGATATCCATCCCAGAGTGCACTGCGACGGCGGGATTGCGATATACTCTGTGCAGCAGTGGTTTTAGTGATCAAGAATGGTACATGGGAGCACGGAAGTAGTGTGTTCAATCGATATCTCACGAGTGAATATCATTTATTTACTAATCAGCACAATATTACTGAATCAATTAATCTAAACAATAACCTACAATATGTATTGATATTTGTCCAAGGATATTATCTGTTCCAACAAGCGAAAAGTTTCCGAAAGCGAAGCTCGACGGGAAAAACTGTGTTTCGAGGAACAGATAATGTCCAAGGACAAATATCAGTGCTTAGAACCCATCAAATATTTTCTCTCGCCCGTGATTGGTTGAATGCGTCACGTGACGCGATATTTTCTCTCCGCGAGCGGGAAATATCAGCGAATACACCCCCCGTGAGCGTATAAGCGCGCGTCAAAGAAAATATTTGAAGGATAGTATATACCTGTTAGTATATACTGGTGAATATCACTTTTCGCGCGCTCTGATTGGCTACTCAAACAGTGAATATGATTTCATATTCACCTCCAAGCAAAGCAGCGATCATCTCGCATAAGTTTTTGTCCATTTAACAGAAAATAAAATAACTATTTGGTGCTGGCTATTCACCTGGAGTGTGGTATATACTAAAACAATTATTCACCTCAGTGTTGGTGAATAGTAGTTTCGCCACTAGTGAGTTTCCGGCTCGCCGAAGCGGCTCGGTAAATATCCACCACTATTTCAATATTTCGTCCGTGGACATTATCTGATCCGAGAAGAGAACAGTTCCCGAGAGCGAAGCTATTGGATGCGTTATAATTGCTGATATCTGTCATCAGGCGGAGAAAATATCGGATCACGTGACACATTCTACCAATCACGCAGGAGAAAATATCGGATCACGTGACACATTCTACCAATCACGCCGGAGAAAATATCGGATCACGTGACACATTCTACCAATCACGCAGGAGAAAATATCGGATCACGTGACACATTCTACCAATCACGCGGAAGAAAATATCGGATCACGTGACACATTCTACCAATCACGCGGGAGAAAATATCGGATCACGTGACGCATTCTACCTATCACGCGCGAGAAAATATCGGATCACGTGACACATTCTACCAATCACGCGGAAGAAAATATCGGATCACGTGACACATTCTACCAATCACGCGGGAGAAAATATCGGATCACGTGACGCATTCTACCTATCACGCGGGAGAAAATATCGGATCACGCGGGAGAAAATATCGGATCACGTGCACATTCTACCAATCACGCGCGAGATAAAATATCTGATGGGTTATAATGCGAGATATGGCGATATATCAACACACGTCAAATTATCGTAGTTAAGTGTGTTTCTCAGTCGTGCAATCCTTGGAAAACACTGTAGATTATATAAAAATAATGACATGATAACGATAATAATGACAATAATCGCAATAATGACAATGACAATGACAATGACAATGACAATGACAATGACAATGACAATAATGACAATGACAATGACAATAATGACAATAATGACAATGACAATGACAATGACAATAATGACAATGACAATAATGACAATGACAATAATGACATTTAACAATGACAATAATGACAATGATGACAATGACAATGACAATGACAATGACAATAATGACAATGACAATAATGACAATGACAATAATGACATTTAACAATGACAATAATGACAATAATGACAATGATGACAATGACAATAATGACAATGACAATAATGACAATGACAATAATGACAATGACAATAATGACAATGACAATAATGACAATGACAATAATGACAATGACAATAATGACAATGACAATAATGACAATGACAATAATCACAATGACAATAATCACAATGACAATAATGACAATGACAATAATGACAATAATGACAATGACAATGACGACAATGACGACAATGACAATGACGACAATGACAATGACGACAATGACAATGACGACAATGACGACAATGACAATGACGACAATGACGACAATGACGATAATGACAATGACGACAATGACAATGACGACAATGACAATGACGACAATGACAATGACGACAATGACGACAATGACAATGACGACAATGACGATGACGACAATGACGATGACGACAATGACAATGATGACAATGATGACAATGATGACAATGATGACAATAATGACAATGACAATGACGACAATGACAATGACGATGACGACAATGACAATGATGACAATGATGATAATGACAATGATCACAATGACAATAATGACAATAATGACAATGACGACAATGACGACAATGACGACAATGACAATGACGACAATGACAATGACGACAATGACAATGACAACAATGACAATGACGACAATGACGACAATGACGACAATGACGACAATGACAATGACGACAATGACGACAATGACAATGACGACAATGACAATGACGACAATGACAATGACGACAATGACAATGACGACAATGACAATGACGACAATGACAATGACGATGACGACAATGACAATGATGACAATGATGACAATGATGACAATGACAATGACAATGACGATGACGATGACAACAATGACAATGATGACAATGACGACAATGACGACAATGACAATGACGACAATGACAATGACGATGACGACAATGACAATGATGACAATGATGATAATGACAATGATCACAATGACAATAATGACAATGACAATAATGACAATAATGACAATGACAATAATGACAATAATGGCAATAATGGCAATAACGACAATAATGGCAATAATGGCAATAACGACAATAATGACAATGACAATTACAACGACAACGTCGAACGACAACGATAATAATAATAATAATGTTATTAATAATAGAGATGATAATGATAACAGTACCTGTCTAAACTGGCCCTCACTGACGCCGTCCCGATAAAAGATGATCCTATGTGGTTTGTGCCTGGTGGACTTGTAAAACTGAATAAGAAGTTCTCGTACCATGGCGGCCAGTTCTGCAATAATCTCCTGCACATACGAAAACACACAAGGCGTAGAACATCAAACACAGCCATGATCTCGTTTTTTTTTACAACGAAATTAAAATACAGTTACAAGAAATGTTATAGGATCGATTCCTCGTTTGCTATGCCATCGCTCGAACTCAAGAAGGATTGACAAAATTTTATTAGTTTATGTATTTATTTAACGACTACACAGGAACTGTTTTAAATAACAAGATTATTCCAGATCCGTGCAAACCCAGTCTGATATCTGAATAGTAACATCTAATCATTGAGTTGCCAACATGAAACCAACTTTAAGTCTTAAACATGCATATCAGGTTACAGTGCACACAACATAAACTTATCGCTTCCTGGGGTTCTCACTTATCGACTGAAAGAAAGTCTGTGCTTTAAGCTGGGGCCACACTTATCTGATTATTGGGTAAATCGGAAGGTCGTAATGCGGTCGGATCAGTCGGTAGGTGTGGCCACTCGGTCGGTTGGTTTCCGATCATCCGAGCAGCTTACGAGCTGCTTACGAGCTTGGGTCCGATTGGAACTTCTCTATTGTAGCTAGCTACGACTAGTCAGAAGCTCGGAGGCTATTTCTGCTCGGTTCGATCTGGTGTGGCCACGTAATCCGACGGTCGGTCCACCCTTCGAGTGTTCGGCTGGTCGGGCCCGACTGAGCCGACAAACCGACCGTCCGGCCCAATCAAGTAAAGATCGGTAGGTGTGGCCCCAGCTTTATGCTACAAACGTTACACTACAAGCAGTGAAATGCCTTCTTAACTAACAATCAAACATGTAGTTGTTAATGAAACATGCCGTGTAGCTTGCAGTTAAGAAGTATTTCTCATTACCTGTCTGTGTGTCTGTACACGCACTGATGCGTAATAACGACTTGGGTGTGCATCCATACTACCAACGACCTACAGAGATACCAAAGATAGCGAAACTATACATCAAACATACATATAACAATAAGGCACGCTATGTATCCGTTACTACCAGGAGCGTCCATACATACTATACCCGTGAGTCAGCGTATGACCGGTTTGAGCTATTTTTAGAACATGTTTCCCGGGTAACTGCCTTCTGACTCTGCTGCGATCGTGCATATGCTTGCCGTAATTATCGAGATTAAGAATGATCTATTGTTCTTTGAGGTGATTTTACTAACGCTGCATTGTCCTGACTATGGTTTGATTGGATTCCCAAAGTGTGGCACGTGAACTCCCGTGAGATCTGTTCTAAATATAGCTCAATCCGGTCATACGCTGACTCACAGACCTAGTGTGGGAGATGGACGCTCCTGCTAATGGGCTCTTGTTACTGACCAACAACCTATACACACAGATACCCAAGATAGGAAAACTATCAAACATACACATAACAATAAGGCACGCTATGTTTCGAGGCTCGTTCCCAGGCGTTTTCCGGAAAAGAAATATCAGGGAGCAAAGGACCACGGGAAGGGATCAGAAGGAGCGTCGCATTGTCCTCCTTCCCAAGCTCCATCAAACCAAACGAAGAAACCGAAAAAAACAACCTTTATTTACGTGTCTAATCTTCTAGCTGACCATAGAAAGAGTCTACTAATCGGGACACCAATTCCTCGGTCGAAGTGAAAGGCAGCGACACGGTAATCATACAGCATGCCATAACACTAACATTGTTACTTTACGGTACGATACAGCTACAGCCGTGCCGTATTTCTTTTTCTACTATTACAGACATTTCTTTCATGCGGTGCCGGGGTAAGAGACTTGAAGAAACTAAGACAGCAAAGGTCCCGAGGGGGGAGGGCACGATTTCTTGGCAAATCCATGTTTAATAATAATAATAATAATAGGCCATATTTATATAGCGCCATATCACCACAGTCTCATGGCGCTTTACATTTTACTGACATATCCCGTCAGTGAATTTTTCGGACTGCTATCCGTAAACTATCTCAGTAATGATAGAGTGAATTTCGTCTGAGTGGCAAGTTATACGGCAATGACTTACGGCACGGTTACTGTACGGCATGTCGTGACATTGAAATGGCTTCCATATTGTTTTTGTCTTTATGATCCAATCAAGTTACAGAGATACGGTACAGTAAGTTACATACAGTACGGTAAGGCTATGGACATGTTTGACCCACTCATGTGAAATCAGCTCCAATATACGTACGGCAGCAATGGATGGTCTTTTATCATCGCCTGCAGCAGGGTGGGTGACGTCAGCACCTAGGAAGATGACTGGCTCACGGAACACGGGGGGACTGGAACAGAGATAAACTTTTAACAACTGATGACACTTCATGACAGTTAAGGTAACGCGCGGAATGGAATGGAAATCGACGAACATAATATTTAGAGGTAACACATATATCTTTTGCTGTAGAAGTTTTCATTCCATCGACTTTATTGCAACTCGTAATGCAATAACTCATTTCGACTCTCGAGGATCAACTTCATATCTTCGCACCACCGTGTAATATCTTGTCCTCTATATATCCACGAAAATATTATGTATCTTCAGAAATCCATAATGATATGGACTTCTGGTATCTTGCATTTGGAATGTTGTTTTGTGTTTACTATTCTCCTATCGCAGGAAAGACATTTGGCCGATCAGTGAGACTTTTTGGACCACTTGTGAATCTTTATGATGCCCATTTGGCCGCGGGACACCTTAACTTTATACACTCAACTTTGCGATGTAATTATTAGGACGTCAAACGAACACAACAAAGAACCAAGAACTGTTTCAAAAGAGATGGTTTCTTTGCATAAACACCCAGACAATGGGAAATCAAATAAAAAGAAAACTTATATCATAAGAGAAATGTTACGAAGAATGTGTGTTACAATTGGATGGAGAAACAAAACGATTAATGCAGGGACGGGTGTCAGCTAAGCCATGCAGCTAAAGTGATGACGTTTGTAATAAAACCGAGTAATTAACAGGCATCACAATCACTGACTTTGAACTACGCATGCCCTAAACATAATGTATGCTGTACAAACACACTTGGATGCAGCTGCTCTTTGGTAACTGATAAGTTAACGTTGAGCAAGTCTACCAAGCTCTTTGCCTGCTATAAAAGTAGTCTGCCATTAATAGGCTATGTCAACCCCCCCCCCCCCCCCCCCCGTACCTCTTAGGGGTAAAAACAAATTTAAGCCATGCCCTCCTTTTAAAATTTCCAACGAGCACCCTTCTGGGTGTTATTCTTGAAGTTTTTTAAAAATAAACTTGAAGGTTCCATTCGTTGAACTGTCCATTCAATGTAGCATACCGAATATCAGGTGCCAGAATGCTGTTGATTCCTCCTAACTTGGCATTGATCTTGAGACAGAGGTTGGAGAGGGTCTGGGGTGAGACTTTAATGATATTTTTGCTCTGGATACATTGTGTGACTACACCAAGCAGTGTGTCTCCAACTCGCTTCACCTCGGCTAACATAGAAAAAGGAAAATATAAAGGAATTAGTAGTAGGATGTTTGTTTCAGTTAATTTGGGTTGGACAACCACTTCTGAAACAATAGTTGGGCTAGCTATGGCATTTTTTTCATACAATCTGACTTGATCGCGTTATGGGACAAAATGTAATGAAATATAATTACAGGTAGGTACCTATCGACCGAGTGGGACTGGGGACGGACGGGACAATATTTGACTCGAGGTCATTGCGTACGAACCAAGCACAAAATGGCCGACAGCCAAATATTGTCCCATTCGGCTCCACCTAACTCAGTCAATAAAGTGTTGTTTATCATATCAGTTTGTTTTAACAAATGACAAAAAAGCTTTTTCCGGATCGCTTACTTCAGACACATATGGCTGTCATCAAGTGACCTAGGTAAATGGTTGTGAAAGGAGAGAACACCCGGGACCATACGCGTTACGTGATAATGCTAATTACCCCAAAAAGTACCCTAATAAGTGATAATACGGACGGCATGACTACGTTAGATGGATGACTTACGTTGAGGACTTTTCCTGGAAAACCAAGCCAAAGTCCATTAACCAATTTGCTCTGGCAAAACGAACTCCGCTTCACACACCATTATCTGCACTAAGTGCACTAGTGCAGCATTACCTGCACTAAGTGTACCATTACTTGTACTAAGTGCACCATTACCTGCACTAAGTGTACCATTACTTGTACTAAGTGCACTAGTGCACCATTACCTGCACTAAGTGTACCATTACCTGCACTAAGTGTACCATTACTTGTACTAAGTGCACTAGTGCACCATTACCTGCACTAAATGTACCATTACCTGCACGAAGTGCACTAGTGCACCATTACCTGCACTAAGTGCACTAGTGCACCATTACCTGCACTAAGTGCACTAGTGCACCATTACCTGCACTAAGTGTACCATTACCTGCACTAAGTGCACCATTACCTGCACTAAGTGCACTAGTGCACCATTACCTGCACTAAGTGTACCATTACCTGCACCATTATCTAACTAAAGTAGTGGCACCGCATATCACCGTATATGTGCTTTATAGTGCCCCACTTAAGGTTACCGGATACCTTCAGCGCCTCGAAGAAACATCGTAGATAAATGATCCATGTATCATTTTAAAGCTTATAAAATCGGCTACAAGAATACATAAAACGTTTTACGGTCTTTGAAAATCTCGAATTTTCCGCCATCCCGTTTCTCCGATCTAGTGAGTTGGCTTTCAGAAGCTCCGACTCCGAAAATATTTTAAAGTTTTAAAATCTATTGCTTTGTCGCATTTCAGAGGAATCGTATTACAAAACGGTGTCGGGGAATTTCAAAATTCGATTAATTCAAAAGTTATCATGCTCTCCGTGAAAAGGCGAAAAATAATCAGAGTAGATATGCGAGAAACGCCGTTAAGAGCTTCCTTTTGGTATTTCTCTGTCAACATTAATTTTTAATGAACCGGGTTTTTGGTATATGAGACACTACTACTAAAACTACATTTCTGTGCGAAAAAAAAACGTTTTCCCCATCTTTTTCGTTTTGAAGTTATCCGGTAGAGGGGGTCCTGGTGTGGATGTTAGTGTGGGGCATTAATACCAAAAATGTGTTATAAAGTTATGGTTAATGGTTTGAATGTTAAAGTCATGATTCGCCTAAGAACAGGAGCACTCAACGGCAGCATAACGTAATATGCGTTAATGTTCTACACTTCTTTCCGGGTTAATTTCATTGGTTGATACTCATACATTCAAGAGAAAGCCAAAGAAGGCAATATAATGTTTTTCATTAAATAGTTCATGTTTCAATTTAGTTTTGATTATACTAACTGTGGTCTGATTTCAAAGGAAAGTTCTCGAATGTGATTGACAGATCAGATCTTTTGTCTCCCCCCTCCCTATTGGCTGGATGGTGATTTCTTTCAGTCATTTCACAGTAACCAACAACATACAGTCATTCTTTCAGTTGTACTTTTGACATCAGTCATCAGACATCACTTAAGACATATTCAAGCAAAATCGATTTGGGAATTGCTCATTGCTGCACCTCAAGCAATCTCCTATTCTTGGCGCATAACCATTTACTAAAGTCTTCTGTGCGTTTAAAGAAAACACATACTAATCTTTGTGACTAACACCATTACAACAGTTGTCTTTCCTGGTAAAACTATGAGTATCAGCTGCAGCTGCAGGGGTTTGTATTTTTCTTTCAGATAAGAGAACATTGGCTCCACCTGATGGGAAAATAGTAAACTTGATCAACAAGTTATATTGTCAGAACGTTTATGTTATTACATAATTCTTCCAAGAACGCATCATTGAAATATGCCACAAAAACGCACCAAATATGATGCCGTATATCGAGTAGTTACAGTCAAATGGCTTCACATCACCATATATGGTAAATCCCATTTCTATAGCGAGCACGCAAGGTTTCTGGTTATTATGAAAAATAAATTTTGTTTCTTAGCAGAATATTTGTTTTTATAATATAGATACGATAGTACGCGCGCTCTGATTGGCTAAGAAGCCATGTTTTATCAGAGTATATAACATGGTTAGCCGTGTTATATAGGTTTCAACTGGCGGTTTCCTTTCATCGCGCGCGTAAATCTATATTATAAAACAGATAAAGAAGCCTTAAATCCATGTTTTATACTATCATAAAACACTCTGGTCATTTGAGAACACTCTAGAAATGTTGAAAGCACGCGCCTTCGGCTTGTGCTTTAAAATTTCTCTCATGTTCTCAAATGCCCATCGTGTTTTATGATAGTATAAAACATGGCTAAGGCTTCTTTATTTGTTAAATATAAAAGGCTTGCCAAAATATCAATGACTCGTAAAACTGAATACACAGCCGTGTTAGATGCACAGATGACTAATAACCTATATGTATAAGTCAGCATTTATACTTATATATAGAAGAAATTAGTATAGGTAATCAAATAGAGACGAGTGAAATTAGGTATACATTTCACGCGTGTTTGTCAAAATCGAAGTAATTTCCCGAGCCGCTTCGGCGAGCGAGCGCAAGCGCGCGTGGGCGGCGGTTGAAATTTCACATGTGAAATTACAAATTACTCGTGAAATTTCAAGTTAGAATTAATCCATTAATTTGACCTCTATGGTATTATATATAGAAATATGGCTAAGCTGACTGGATATTGATCACATTCACAACAAAAGTATTGATACAGATCAGAAGTAAATGCCATGAATTAACAGTATAGTAATTAGATGATAATAGGATGGTTCACACTGTCTAAGTCAACTTAGGGCCAAGCCAAGCTAAGTCAGCCGAAGTCAACTTAGGGCCAAGCCAAGCTAAGTCAGCCGAAGTCAACTTAGGGCCAAGCCAAGCTAAGTCAGCCGAAGTCAACTTAGGGCCAAGCCAAGCTAAGTCAGCCGAAGTCAACTTAGGGACAAGCCAAGCTAAGTCAGCCGAAGTCAACTTAGGGCCAAGCCAAGCTAAGTCAGCCGAAGTCAACTTAGGGCCAAGCTAAGTCAGCCGAAGTCAACTTAGGGCCAAGCCAAGCTAAGTCAGCCGAAGTCAACTTAGGGCCAAGCCAAGCTAAGTCAGCCGAAGTCAATTTAGGGACAAGCCAAGCTAAGTCAGCCGAAGTCAACTTAGGGCCAAGCCAAGCTAAGTCAGCCGAAGTCAACTTAGGGCCAAGCCAAGCTAAGTCAGCCGAAGTCAACTTAGGGCCAAGCCAAGCTAAGTCAGCCGAAGTCAACTTAGGGCCAAGCCAAGCTAAGTCAGCCGAAGTCAATTTAGGGACAAGCCAAGCTAAGTCAGCCGAAGTCAACTTAGGGCCAAGCCAAGCTAAGTCAGCCGAAGTCAACTT